>SEYY01018206.1:15000-21424 GCA_009176605.1 Armadillidium nasatum
AATATTTTAAATATTACATTAAAATATATTAAATTGAATTTTTGAACATTAAATTTTTTTATTGAAAATACAATAAAATAAACAAATATATTTACATTTTACAAATTTTATAATAATTTTACCTTCGATTTGCGGGAAAAATTATTGTTTTTGCGGAACAGAGTAAAAAGCGCGGTAAAATATAGTAAGAATTTTTATACATAATTACATTACCTTATATTTTAAATGTTTTCTTTTAAAATAATATTTATTTATACAAATAATAATTATTCTAACAAAAGAACATTATATTATTAAATTTTAACTGTTTTTTCTTATTAAAACAAATTAAAATTTCAAAAGTTAACGCTTAAAATCCTTTTTTCTTATATAAAGTTTTTTATCTTTTTGGTAACTTTTCAAAGTGAACTATAAATATAATATATTATATATATATATATATATATATATATATATATATATATATATATATATATATATATATATAATATATATATATATATATATAATATACTATAATATCTGACAAAATGTTATCGAAAATCTTGCCATTGTCCTCAAACAAGCGGTTTCTTCCACCTCTTCCGTGTCTTTTCATTCGTTGTATGGCTATTTACTCCATATCTCTTCCTTGGTCTTCCCGCCGGAACCTTCCTTCTGGAAATCCATACCAGGAATCACGCTCTCTTCCCCATTCTCAAACTACAAACAAACTCAAATAAAGTTTCTTTCTAGATTCACAAAATAATCCAAAGAACCAGTTCACTCCTATTATCTCTAGTTTATTATTATTATTTATATTTTATTATTATTATTATTATTATTATCATTTATTATTATTTTTATTATCATTATCATATTTGATTATTATTATTATTATTATTTTTATCATTATTATTATTATTATTATTATTATTATCATTATTATTATCATTACCGTTGATCCAATCTCCCTGAATCGACGGAGGATCTGACTCACTGTCGATTGGCTAACCGCTTTTGCTGAGCCACTTGTCTGGGGTAGTCCTGTTTCCAATAGTGTCATCCTCCCTCAGATCGCAGGTAATTTGTCTGAACATTCTTCAGGCATTCTCGGTCAAGTGAAAACACTGACACTGCAATTTTCTGCACACTCGTGTCTCAGTGAGATGTGCACATGATATTTCAATGATATTCACTCGGATTGAACATGATGTGTACCGTATATTGGTTGTAAAGATTGTTGGATGTTTTATTGTTTAAACTTAATTGTATTGCTCCTTTTGGATCACTATAAACGCAGCACAGGCTATATGCCAAATGGCATAGATTTTGCTTCCTAAATTTCATGAGTGGCGTTAATTTTTCCTAGAGTGTCTATATAATATATATATATATATATATAATAATATATATATATATATATATATATAATATATATATATATATATATATATTTTTTTTTATTTCTCCTCTGGTGGGCAAAGGCCAGAGGCCTACCATTGTTCCACCAGAGTTGGGAGGAAAGTCGGAAACATGGTCAATTTACAGGCCGACATGACCTGATACACGGCGTTTAAAGGTGCTTAAGTCATAGGTAGTTGGGAAAATAGATGAATATATATTTATATATATATATATATATATATATATATATATATATATATATTTTATTTCTCCTCTGGTGGGCAAAGGCCAGAGGCCTACCATTGTTCCACCAGAGTTGGGAGGAAAGTCGGAAACATGGTCAATTTACAGGCCGACATGACCTGATACACGGCGTTTAAAGGTGCTTAAGTCATAGGTAGTTGGGAAAATAGATGAAGGAAGTGTGTTCCAGACTTTACCAGTAGAGTAAATGTAAGATTGAGCATAGAGGTTAAGTCTGGGGTCAGAGAGTTGGACAGAGAAAGGATGAGACTGTGTAGAAAGACGAGTCGCACGAGCCCTTCTTAATGGAGGAGGTATGCGACGAGAGAGTTCAGAAGAGCAGTGTCCATTGTAATAGCGATAGTAGAGAGAGAGTGACGCAACATTTCGACGGGCAGAAAGAGATTGGAGAGAATTAGTGAGAGCAGGAGAATTGATAAGGCGAAAAGCTCTAGACTCCACCTTTTCCAGGAGAGCTGTGTGTGTGGAACCACCCCAGATGTGTGACGCATACTCCATACAGGGGCGAACAACACCCCTATACAGAGCAAGCAACTGGGGTGGTGTGAAGAAATACTGAAAGCGCCTCAGAACACCCAACCTCTTAGAAGCTTGTTTAGAAAGAGAGGTAATGTGATCTTTCCAAGAAAGATCACGAGAAAAAGAAACACCGAGAATATTAAGGAGAGATGAAGGTTTGAGTTGCGTGTTTTCGAAGAAGATATCGTAGTTGTGTGGAAGATTGTGTCGAGTAGAGAGATGGAGGAATTGAGTTTTTGAGGCATTGAAAACGACCATGTTTTCTTTGCCCCAATTGGAAATGAGAGATAGATCAGAGGTTAGTTGCTCCAAGGCACCCTCCTTGCCTCTATTAACTGTTGCTGGGAGGGGCGTCTTTCAAATTGAAAAGAGTAATGAAGGGTGGAGTCATCAGCATAGGAGTGGATAGGAGATGAAGTAATAGAGAGAAGGTCATTAATGAAAAACAGAAAAAGTGTTGGGGATAGGACAGATCCTTGAGGAACACCACTATTAATAGATTTATAGGATGAACGGTGGCCGTCTACAACAGCTGCTATAGAACGACCCGAAAGGAAATCAGAGAGAAGGATAGATTCCGAAAGAGGGAAGTTTGGAAATCAAAGCTTTGTGCCAGACTCTATCGAAAGCTTTCGATATGTCCAGCGCGACAGCAAAAGATTCACCGAAATGCCGAAGAGCGGAGGACCAAGAGTCAGAGAGAAGGGAAAGAAGATCACCAGTAGAGCGTTTCTTTCGAAAGCCATACTGGCGATCTGAGATAAGATTAGAAGAATTGAGATGTTTCCAAATCTTCCTGTTAAGGATAGATTCGAAAACTTTAGAAAGAACGGAGGTTAAAGAAATAGGACGATAGTTAGAGGGCTGAGATATATATATATATATATATATATATATATATATATATATATATATATATATATATATATATATATATATATATATATATATGTATAATATATATATGTATATATATGTATATATATATATATATATATATATATATATATATATATATATATATATATATATATATATATATAATATATATATATATATATTATATAATATATATATATATATATATATATATATATATATATATATATATATATATATATATTATATATATATATATATATATATATATATATATATATATATATATATATATATATATATATATATATATATATATGTATATATATATATATATATATATATATGTATATATATATATATATATATATATAGTATATATATATATATATATATATATATATATATATATATATATATATATATATATATATATATATATATATATATATATATATATATATATAATATATATATATATATATATATATATATATATTATAATCACACACACACACACTTTCTTATATATTTTTAACATCTTTTCAGAGTACTAATTGAAGGTGTTTCTCAGATTTACACCTGCTCAATTTTCTTTATTCTTTTGTTTTTTAATTTCTTTTTCATTTGAATTTTCTCTATTTTGATTACAAACTCTTCGTACTTCATTTTAATTCACTTTTGAATAATATTTAAACATCCCAATTGAAAAATTATTATTATTATTATTATTATATATTATTATTATTTATTATGATTATTATTTTTATATTTATTTTTTTTTTTTTTTTTTTTTTTTTTTTTTTTTTTTTTTTTTTTTTTTTTTTTTTTTTTTTTATTTTTTATTATTATTATTAGATTATTATTATTTTAATTATTATTATTATTATTATTATATTATTATTATTATTATTATAGTTATTATAATTATAATTATAAAATTTATTGTAATATTATTATTAGTAGTAGCAATATTATTATTTGCTATTATTACTAAAATTATAATTAATATTATTATAACCAAGTTATATGATCGTTATAACTGTAATTCTTCTGATTTTTTGTCAATATAGAATCTTTATACAAGACAATTTTCCCATTACCTTCCTCTTGATTTGCCATGGAAAAAAAAAGTTGTAAATAGTTAATAGGTCATGAAAAGGACGTATTCTCTTTTGAAACTCACTCTAGTCTATTATTATTATTATTATTATTATTATTATTATTATTATTATTATTATTATTATTATTATTATTATTATTATTTATTTTTATTATTTTTATTATTTTTATTATTACACTCATGCAGGAAACCACCTTGACGAGAGGGGGCTCAGGCGTTCCTGTGTCTACTGAGAGTTTCTTTCGATTTTATGTCCTAATTTCGTACCTTCCCCCCCCCCTCTCTATACACACTCCCATAAATCCTACTCTTATCGCCTTTATTGTTCATTTTGTTACAGTTGTTTCTTTTTATTGTTAACCTTATTGTTATTATTCTAATAATTATTGCAGTCATTAATATGCTATTGGAGTTTATTAGTCGTTTTCATATAAGTGTTATTGAATTTCTTATTGCTTATTTTCTCTTTTTATTGATGCTTGTGTCTTCTTCCCCGTTCTCCCTATCCTCCCCGTCCTTCCCTATCCTCCCCATCCTCCATGTCCTCCCAGTCCTCCCCTCCCCTTGTTTTTCCATTCTACCCCTTCTCTGTTCTCTGTCCTGGACTTTCAATCCACGCTCTCTCCTAAGTGATGGTAACTATATCTCTACAGTAACTGCGTGGTTCCTTTATACATCTTTACAATGGAGTCCCGTATGCACAATGGGTGCAGTGTCTGCAAATGATTTTGTGTGGATATTGGCAACTGATTCAGGTCTGTTCATTGTGGCGCTTCTATCCAGCCACTACTGATTTGCGGAATTCTCTTTCACCTTCTATGTTTCCAGCCGAATTTAATCTCCCTCACTTTAAAACTCACATAAGTGCACACCTCCAAAATTTACGATAAAAAAAAAAAGTTTTTTTTTTTTTTAAATTTGCCTATTAAAAAATTATATATATATATATATAATATATATATATATATATATATATATATATATATATATATATATATATATATATATATATATATATATATATATATATATATATATATATATATATATATATATATATATATATATATTTATTTATTGAAAACAAGTAAAATTTTGAGAAAGCTTGGAACTCTATATTCGGGTTTAATTTTAACTGAGATTGAAAAAAAAGTGATTGGCCAATCAATAATGATAGAAAAATTATTTATTTTATTATATTTAATTTTTTTTATTTTTAAGCCTATATCAAGTTTTAAAATTATTGTTCGCAACGAGATGTTCCCTACTATGAAGCTTGAAAATATTGTCGACTGGCAAAGTGATCGACACTGTTCAAAAACAATCGGTCAGCTAACATATTTTCTTGCTTATAACTCAATACAAATTTTGTTATTGATTTTGAAAACTTACCTAAAGTTTAGCCTTCATTGTTCGTTAGGCCTATTATTATTATTATTATTATTATTATTATTATTATTATTTATTATATTATTATTATTATTATTATTATTATTATTATTATTATTATTATTATTATTATTATTATTATTATTATTATTATTATTATTATTATTATTATTATTATTCATTATCATTATCTTTATGTTTAGAGTACGAAATAAAGAATATTACAAATGCATGGCTAACAACCCGTAAGTGGTATTAAAGTTAAGAGTAAGATCTACCGTACGTCAGCTTTGCCTACTTTTTTATGATTTTTAGTTTCAGAATGCGAACTATTTCTAATAGGGCCTCGTGTGTGTGTGTGTTTATGTGTATACGTGCGTACGTGCTTGCGTGTACTAAACTCTACTTGTTTTTGAAATTGTTTGTCAACGTTATGGCTACTTCCACCTATTATCAATGGCAATATGATAAATGCATGACTGGCAGCGAATAGTATCCCGCTTCAAAGTAGGAGAAGCGGGGCTGAAAATCTTCAAGTGGGTCCATCATTACCTACCTGAATATGAATTATTACAAATATTTGTAAGATTTAAGAATCTGCTGTAGGGGCTTCGCCCTTCCGTGGGGACTCATACCCGTTACCATGCCTTTTATTGTATAGCAGATAAAAAATACTGGATCATATTTTACTGGAGAAAATTAAAACTTGAATTAGGCCTAAAAATGTTGAAAAGAAAAATACATATTTCCTGATGAGTATGACCCGTCTGTGTCAGAGAGGTCAAGTCCGAAAGTTCCATAAATACATTACTACAGTTCTTAAAAGACATTAATAAAAGTCTTGGAAAAGAAAATCTATATGAA
>SEYY01018208.1:0-5000 GCA_009176605.1 Armadillidium nasatum
ATTTATTATTATTATTATTATTATTATTATTTATTATTATTACTATTATTATTATCTTTATATTTATTATATTAAATATTGAACTCTGTACAATTGATACTATATGAAGAAAATTTATAACTGTTAAAGGAAAAATGTTGACATTTCTGAAATAGACCTTTGTTATTTTATTTTCCACAGTTTTAGCCACAGGTTATTGTCTCGGTCATATTCGAAGAGGAGTCGTAAATATGCTAATAAAATACATATAAATCGTCAAGAGTAAAATCTCCGCCCAATGTATATTGCTCAAATGAGCACAGATTCTACCTCTGATGTGAGAGATTTAATTCAGCGCTAAACACAGAAGATGGAAGAGAATTTTACGTAACAGAGGTGGCTGGAAAGAAGAAGGTATCACAGCTGACAAACCTCGAGTTCCCAATGTCCACACAAAATTCAAATGCAGACAATGTGGTCTCAGCGACGGAGATAAGGCTAAAGCCCCAACGGACCCCGCGATGTGGGGGGGCCTCCGATGGAGACCCTTGTGCGAGTTTAAAAGGAAATCCTTAAAGATAAAACAAACAGCTAATATATATATATATATATATATTATATATATATATATATATATATATATATATATATATATATATATATATATAGTTTTAAAATTTGGTTCCATAATGATGGCATATTGCTTGAAATTGATAACGACGACTCAGTATTTACATGTTATAATCATGTGAATGAGTCATAATAAATATCAGGCACAGTTCAGTTGCATCTTTTCCAAGCAGGTGATAGAAGTGTCTCTATTTTCTGCCAAATGGTAAATGCTATCGCCATACAAGTGAGTTTTTATTTTACAGAGTGTACTGATATTTATTTTTTATTTCTGTAATGGAATATAAGCGTGAGTTTCCAAAGTGGTTCCAAGGAAATGTAAATTACAGAAACAAAGATTCCAATTTGAAAAAAATCAAGAAAATTGACACATTTTTGAAAAGAGCAATAAACGAACAACAAATTGAACCTCTTGAACGCTGACCAAGTAATCAGAATGTCAACGGGATTTTCAAAGTATATAGAGGAGCTTTGATATTGAAAATCTACAACGCGAAATTAATGATCAATGTATTGATATCGATACAAACAGTTCGCTAAAGCTAAAATATTTTGATTCTGATATAGGCATTTTTAAAGGACCTTTAACCACAGATACAAGAAAACTTTATAAACGTCTGAACCATGGCAGCGAAAATATTCAAAAAGTAGATCTTTTAGTTCTGATTATTACTGTTATAAAACCATAACTGGACAAGAAATTAAGAGATTTTGGTTTGCTATTCTCCAACATTAGATGGTGCTTATTGAGAGCCATGTAGACTTTTTAGCGAAACACTAAAACCATTCGAGATTGGCAAGGTCTAAGTAAGAAAATTAAAACCTATGAATCTAGCAGCTCCCATCTTCAAGCTTGTATCATATATGCTACTTGAAAAGAAACAAAACAATTGCATATCATATTTCAGATGAGCGCAAAAAATGGAAATAAATTTTTGCACTGGATGTTGATGTTGTGCGTTCAATGGCCTTGTGTTCTTTAGAATTTCGTGGCCACAGAAAAAGCTTAAATAAAAAAGGTCTGAATCCGGGAATTTCTTCATCATAATAGATCTTTTATCACATTATGATTTTCTCCTAAGAGCCCTTAAAACAAATGAAAAAATTCGATCAAAATTGATAAAAATTCAATATCCGCATCCGCATCCGCATCCGCATCCGCAAATGAGAAAATATAACATTCGATCTATCACTAATTTTATATATATATATATATATATATAATATATAATATATATATATATATATATATATATATATATATAATATATATATATATATATATATATATATATATATATATATATTCTAAAGACGTCTTTTCTGCTGTCTCACAGCTTAACACTAGGAAGGCGTACGGTCCTGATGGTACCCTTCCCGTGGTTCTCAAAACTTATACTTCAGAACTTGCACCCTTCCTTGGTAAATTATTTCGTCTATGTCTTTTTACTTTATCTTCCCTTCTTACTTTAAATGTGTGCTCATTCAGTCTGTGCCGAAAAGGGGTGGGACCCTCTCAATCCTCTAACTACAGTCTCATTTCTTTTAATCTCCAATCTTTCTAAAGATTTTGAGTCCATCCTTAACAGGAAGATTTGGAAACATCTCAATTCTCCTAATCTTACCTCTGATCGCCAGAGGTTTTTGTAAGAAACGCTCTACTGGTGATCTTCTTTCCTTTCTCTCTGACTCTTGTTCCTTCTCTCTTTGTCATTTCGTTGAATCTATTTCTGTCGCGCTGGACATTTCGAAAGTTTTCGATAGAGTCTGTCGCAAAGCTTTGATTTCCAAACTTTCCTATCCCCAACACTTTTTCTGTTTTTTATTAATAACCTTCTCTCTCTTACTTCATTTCCTATCCACTCCAATACCGATGACTCCACCTTTTATTACTCTTTTTTAATTTGAAAAGCACACCTCCCAACAGCAGTTAATAGAGGCAAGGGAGGTAGCCTTGAGGCAACTGACCAATGATCTATCTCCCAATTCATATTGGAGCAAAGAAAAAAAAAATTTCCTATGCCACCAAACCTCAATTCCTCCATCTCTCTACTCGACACAATCTTCCACACAACAATGATATCTTCTTTAGAAACACATAACTAAAACCTAAATATGTCCTTAATTTATTGGTGTCTTTTTTTCTGTGATCTTTATTGGAAAGATTACATTACTTCTCTTTCTAAACAAGCTTCAAAGAGGTTAGGTATTTTGAGACGCCTTCAGAATTTCTTTACACCACCCCAGTCGCTTGCTCTTTATATGAGTGTTTATCGCACATGTATGGGAAACACATCACACATCTGTGGTGGTTCCACACATAAAGCTCGTCTTGAAAAGTTGGAATCTAGGGGTTTTCATCTTTTCATCTATAAAGGCTGAAGGCGGAAATACGGTACGAAATTTTCATATTGTATTAAATGAGTATATAGAAACGTTTGCGATTAATTTTTCTAATTAGATTAAGGTTCTCTAGGAAAGAAGCTAACTCTACTTTATAAATATATATATATAATATATATATATATATATATATATATATATATATATATATATATATATATATATATATATATATATATATGCGAATTGTACATCAAGAGTGAGGGTGAAGAGGGAACTTTCGGATTGGTTTAGCATAGAAGTGGAATTGAGACATGGGTGTGTAATGTCGCCATGTTATTTAATCTATTGATGGATGGTGTAGTTTGAGAAATGGAGAGAGAAGGGAAGTGTATTAGGTTGAAAAATATGGAAGGTGAATGGAATGTGAATGTTTTACTTTTTACAGATGATGCGGTGTTGGTGGCAGAATCTGGAGAAAAGTTGAGAATACTTGTGAGAGAGTTTGATGGGAAATGTGCAAACATGAAATTGAAAGTCATTCCAGCGAAGAGTAAAGTTATGAGGATTGGAGGTGGGGATGAGGAGATGTGGAGGGAGGAAGGGGGGTGTGTAGAAGGGGGGAATGAAAATTTGAGGAGGTGGATGAATTCAAATATCTAGAAATGTTGGTGAAAGGTAAGGGTGGGACGGAAAAAGAAATAAAGAATGGAGTGAGAATGGAGTGGTAATGGGAATGAAATTGTTAGGGGGCCTAAGAGAAGTATGGAAGAAAGGAAAAATTTCGAAAGAAATAAAGATAAGAATGTTTGAATGTATGTGTTCACCTTCTGTATTGTATGGATGTGAAACATGGATGATAAGTGCTCGGTCGAGGAAAGGTTTGAATGTCTTTGAAATGAAAGGTTTTAGAGCGATATGTAAATTGAGTTGAGAAGGGTTGATAGGATTAGAAATGAAAGAATAAGGGAGATGTGTAAATGGAAGAGGGATGTAATTGATAGAGAGGAGAAAGGTGTGCTGAAAGGGTTTGAACATACGTGTAGAATGAATGAGGACCGAATAGTGGGCAAGGTACTTAGTTCCGAGGTGGATAGGGGTAGGGGAAGGGGAAGGCCAAAGTGGAGATGGATGAATGGAGTGAGAGAGATTTTGGGTGGAATAAATTTGACTTTAGAAGAGGGTAGAAGATTTGCGGAGGACAGAGTGAGATAAAGGGCGTTTAATTTTCCCTTATTAAAAGATCTAAATCGTAAATAATTCTCACTGAATATTCATGAAAATAAACAATGCAGAAAAAAAGTAAGTTTGAATCTTTTGAAGAAAAGTGCAACAGACATCCCTAATTCCATCGTGGAATCGTACCAAATTTTTTCTCCACCAAAGTTAAAAAATTTCTTCTCAGAAAATGCAATTATCATTTTGGTTCCTATTCTTTTTGCCCTTTTAAAAAATGTCATCTCTAACTTCACTTCATCCTCTTTCTCTCATCTAGTATTTTCTAACTATTCAGAAGCAGTCTTCCCTTTCGAGAAGGCAAACCTCTTCGCTCAAACATTTGGCTCTAATTCTACACATGACGGCTCCATATGTATTCCTCCTTCGCCACCTTCAGCTCATTTATGCCTGCTCGTTGTAACTTCATCAAATGATGTTTTTCATGTAAACTTTAAGCTAGTCCTAACGCTATTCCTCCTGTTCTTCTCAAAATTTGTGCTTCTAAGTTTGCAACCTTCTTTGGAAGCGTCTTCGTTAATGCCTTTCAATATTAATTTTTCATACCTACTTTAAGCATGCGCATATTCAGTTTGCTACGAGGAAGTAGGATAATTCTCGACACTCTCAATCGCTCTCAACACCCCAGACACCATCGAAAACCTTTATTCTCTGCTCTTTTAAAAGTTTTCCTATTTACTTTTAGCAGAAAGGTAAAAAAAATTCTTAAATCTTCAAAATTTATTTCTGACCTCCAGTATTACTTCCGTATGAAGCTCTCGACATTTTCTTCTCTTTGACTCCTACTTCACCACTCTTTTGCTACAGAGCTA
>SEYY01018209.1:0-2500 GCA_009176605.1 Armadillidium nasatum
AAAGAGAATAGCAAAAAACAAGTAGAGCATTCTATATAAACAATGATCAACTTTGAGAAACTTCTTATTAATGAATAAAATTCTGTATATTTATATTGACTTTATTATGATAAATCTATAAATAACGTTTCGGCCTTTTTTTGGCCATCTTCATGATTTTATCTGAAAAATTTTTTTTTTTTTTTTTTAAAAACAATAAAGTCAAAAAAAAAAAACACAAACAAAAAAATAATAACACAAATAAACACATCTAATAAATGAACCTAAGAACTGTAAAAACTTAAGTGAATAAGCGTTAAGTATAAATAAGAATGAATAATTAACAATTATATGAGAATCAGGAATAATGATTATGTCTTTATCAAAATATCAGAATGACAAATTAAAAAAGGTGCACAACAAAATAATATTCGATTTGATGAACTATCGGTAACGTGACTGCTAGGTAACTGGAATAAACTTAAATGATAGACAAAATGAAAAAATGACACGTACGTACAAACACACAAACAAAAAGCAATATATGGTTATAAAATAAAATAATAAATATATATATAATAATACATGGTATAAAATTATAAAGATAATATATACAGACAATAATATATAGATAACTAAAATAAAAAATAAGAAATAAAAAAAAAAAAAAAAAAAAAAAAAAAAAAAAAAAAAATAAATAAAAAAAAAAAAATTTATATCAAAAAAAATAATATAAACTAACAAACTAAGTATAGATTTAAGGGCTGCTACTATGGACTGAGATGAGTTGTACACTCAGAATGATGTCTGATGGAATCAGGACTATAACAATATAAGAAGTTGAACAATTGGAGTGTTCCAAAGTGTAGAGAGTGTAGGTAAGTAATATGGAATAAAAGATTAGATTAAGTAACGAAATTTAGAGATCGGTGACAAGCAAGGGTATAGTAGAAAGATTATTGTTGAGGTCTGGTTTTAATTTATGAATATACAGTGCTTCAAGGATACGGAGTGAGTTGGAATTGGAGTGTGAAGATAGAACAGAAAAATGGTTTTGAAGAATAGAGGAATGGCAGGAAAGTGAATGATTGCGTATAGCAGAAAAAGGAGGTGAAGATAGGGGAATAGAAGTACGTGATGATATACCCTGGTGCTCGCAGATGCGAGTAAGCAAGAGCCGAGTGGTAGATCCAATGTAGCCTCTAGAACATAGAGGACAAGAATATTTATAAACCACATAGGCTGACAGGGCGGAAGGTAGAGTTGATTTATACTGGAAAAAGGAGGAGATTTTGAATGGGGTGTTGTAACTAAATCTGAAGTCTAGGTGAGGAAAGTGAGTAGATAGTGAGCGAGCGAGGTTACGTGTCATTATGGTAGTAGATGGATTCAAAAATGGAAAACTAAAATATATAATGTTATACATCGTGAATCCATATTTAGACAAATAGATGGTGTAGCTATGGGCTCTCCACTTGGTCCCATACTTGCAGACTTTTTTATTTCACATTTAGAAAATATATACTTGTCTTCTTCTGCCCCTACCGCTCCTCCCTTCTTCTACAAACGATATGTGGATGACATTTTCTGTTTATTCCCTAATGTTCACTCAGCTAATTCTTTTCTTTCTTACATCAATTCGATACATCCCAACATCAAATTTACTATAGAACATTCATGTCAGTCTTCTCTTTCATTTCTAGACATTCTCATCACTACTACACCTAGTCACTTTCTTACTTCTGTATATCGCAAACCTGCCTTTTCTCCTTCTATCACTAATTTTTACAGTTCTTCGCCTTTAACTTGGAAAAAGAATACTATCTCTACTCTCTTACATCGAGCTTATGGTATTTCATCATCTTATCATCTCCTTCACCAAGAATTTCTACTCTTACAAAAACTTTTTGACACCCATAATTATCCTTCCAACCTTGTTTCTTTATATATATTTAACTTTCTCAAAGATAAATATCATCCACCGAACATAGTATTATCAGTACCTAAAAACATTATATATTTTAGTTTTCCATTTTTGAATCCATCTACTACCATAATGACACGTAACCTCGCTCGCTCACTATCTACTCACTTTCCTCACCTAGACTTCAGATTTAGTTACAACACCCCATTCAAAATCTCCTCCTTTTTCCAGTATAAATCAACTCTACCTTCCGCCCTGTCAGCCTATGTGGTTTATAAATATTCTTGTCCTCTATGCTCTAGAGGCTACATTGGATCTACCACTCGGCTCTTGCGTACTCGCATCTGCGAGCACCAGGGTATATCATCACGTACTTCTGTTCCCCTATCTTCACCTCCTTTTTCTGCTATACGCAATCATTCACTTTCCTGCCATTCCTCTATTCTTCAAAACCATTTTTCTGTTCTATCTTCACACTCCAATTCCAACTCACTCCGTATCCTTGAAGCACTGTATATTCATAAATTAAAACCAGACCTCAACAATAATCTTTCTACTATACCCTTGCTTGTCACCGATCTCTAAATTTCGTTACTT
>SEYY01018209.1:15000-17500 GCA_009176605.1 Armadillidium nasatum
ATATATATATATATATATATATATATATATATATATATATATATATATATATATATATATATATATATATATATATATATATATATATATATATATATATATATATATATATATATATATATATATATATATATATATATATATATATATATATATATATATAATACATATATATAATATAACTTTATTAACAAAAAAGAAAAGATGTACTGTTGCCCAGTACAGTTTGAAGGTGTGAAAGAAGTGGTACAAATTTACAATATTGCTATCATGGAGGTCTGGATTGCACACGGAATTCATCCGAGTTGGGATATTCAAGTCATGGGCTGACACGTTGTTTGAAAGTGTGAAAGTCATAGGATTCGTTAAAAATAGGTAAAAACTTTTCAGACGTTAAAAGTAGTGTGCATGTACGATTGAGCATAGCGATTAAAAGTAGAGGTCAGAAAGTTGGGATGTTTGTTGCAATTTGCGATAGTATATGGTGAGAACATAACAAGTTTGAAGGTAGGAAAAGAAGTGATACAAAGGTCCAAAGATGCCTGGGAAAATCCTGACACATTCCTTCAATATGTCCTTTATGCCTAATTGGACCCCCATCCACTGCAGAACGGGCTCCTAAGAGACCCAGAACTGCAAGTACTGCAAGGTGTTAAAAGTGGAACCAAAGAAAGTGTAGTTTTCCAAAGACTACCGGAGGAACTGCTCTTAATGCAGTAACTGAAGATCACACAGGAAGCTATCTTGAGTAAGAATGTGGAATCACGTAGATGTATTATAAGGCCAATGTTCCATTATTTTACTCTAAAATCAGACAAACTACTCATATGTGATTATGGAGTCATACTTAACTAGCCGAAGTCCACCACTAGCAGGTAAAGTCCTGGGAGTGAATCAGTCTTAGGATAGTAAACAGTGTTGAAATCCCTCTTTTTTTTATTTTTTATTTTTTATAAAAAGTCCACAACTCACGGGTATTGCCCTATTCGACGAGAGGAACTTTTCTAGATAGTATATACCTAGGATCCCCAATTGGGATCGAACCTGCGCCCTCAAGCACGTGAGTTAATCACTCTACCGTTTGAGCCACGGTAGACGGCATAGTCCTGATTAGTCTCTTCCCAAATAGTGTAAAGAAGAAGAATGAAGTTCTTGAAAAACAGGATATGAAGGTAAAAAAAAAGAATGGAAGTTCTTGAAGAAGAAGGAGGATAGGTGTTCGGCAGTAGAGTTAGTTTTTGTTTTAGACCAGCACTATGAAGCTAAGTCGAGATTTAAGTACTGTCTCTCTTTTATTTTGCATCTATCCATCTATCTATCTATCTGTCTATCTATCTATCTGTCTATCTATCTATCTATCTATTTATCTTTATTGTATTTGCATCGTATTTTTAATCATTTTATGTACTGTGTTTCCGAAATAAAGAATTAAAGTCTATCTATCTATCTACCTATCTCTCTATCTATCTACCTATATATCTATCTGTAACAAATTTGACTGTGCATTAATCAGGGAGAGGGATTGAAAGACTGTTAATTGGGATTCCTTTTATTCTCTGGTAGGGTACTGATGAGTAGGAGACCCCGTGTAAGGAAGGGACACCGTATAAGGAAGGATCAGCCCCACACTTAGCTGCCAGGGGTAGGTAACGTTCCAAAATCTCGAATGGAGATGGGAGTGCCTCGGTTGAACCTGGAGATACCACTACTTCTGGGCTTTGACCTCCAATAAGAAAGACATACCTGTCAGAACTGGTGTCGAGAATGGGAAAGGTGGTTCAAGGGTATTGACCCTACAGGAAATATTTGAGAAATGTGTGGAAAAAAAAATGAGAGAAATCTAAAAAAAAAATTCTTCAGTTCTAAATTTCTAATTTTTTTTTTTCAATTTAAATTTCTAAACGTAATTAAATATTTAAGTTTGTGAATTAATTTTAATATTAAAATTCAAAAATTAATTAATTTTTATTAAATAATCGACCAATTAATGTTTTTTTTTAAATAATAATTTATTATTATTTAAATAATAATTAATTATTATTTAAAAAAATTATTTAATTATCTATCAATATTTATCTATCTATCTATCTATCTATCTATCTATCAATCTATCTATCTATCTATCTATCTATCTATCTATCTATCTATCTGTTCATCTTTTTATATTACTAATCTAATCTATCTATCTATCTATCTATCTATATATCTATCTATCTATCTATCTATCTATCTATCTATCTTTATCTATCTATCTATCTATCTATCTGTCTGTCTATCTGTCTATCTGTCTTTCCATCCACCAGTTTTCCTTTCTGTATGTATTTATCTATTTACCTATCTTCCTTTATCTATCAATCTATATCTTTCTATCAATCTATATCTATCTTTCTATCTATCTATCTATATATATTTGTCTGTCTATCTATCTATCTATCTATTCACTTATCTATCTATTTATCTATCTATCAATGGATTCCTTTTTTTAACTTTCAATGTTAGT
>SEYY01018209.1:42500-47500 GCA_009176605.1 Armadillidium nasatum
TATCATTAATTTAAAAATGAAACATATTCTTTTATCAATGTAATAAATTTAATTAACGAATTAACTTTAATTAATTTTATATTTCTTTGATATATATTTCAGTGATATATATTAAGATTTCTTTTATAATTTTATCAACCAAATATTTGAAAAAAATTAGAAATAACATAAAAAATAATATTTAAAATCTGCATTTATAATTTTATTAATTATATTTGAAATAAATTATAAATAACGTCAAAAATTTTATTCAAAATCAGAATTTATAATTTTATTAATTATATATTTTTAAAAAAATAAAAATAACGTTCAAAAATAATATTTAAAATCTGCATTTATAATTTTATTGCTTATATATTTTTAAAAAAATTAAAAATAACGTTCAAAAATAATATTTAAAATTTGCATTTATAATTTTAGTACTTATATATTTATTAAAAAAATTAAAAATAACGTTCAAAAATAATATTTAAAATCAGCATTGGCAGCAATTACCAGAAATTCGTTAAACTGAAAATTAATTTTTTTTTATTTTCGAAAGTTTGTTTGAAAGGAAATTCATTTGACTGAAAAATTCATCTCATCGGAAATTTATTTGCATAAAAAATCCAACTGATCGAAAATGAATTGAAAAGAAAATTCATTTGATCAAAATTATTTTTATAGAAATTTTTTGAAAATTCATTCAATTGAAAATTCATTTAATTGAAAATTCATTTGATCGAAAATGCATTAGATCGAAATCAAATAATTCGAAAACTCATTTAATTGAAAATTCATTTGATCGAAAATTCACTTTACCGAAAATTGATATAATTAAAAATTTACGTAATAGAAGATTCATGAGATCAAAAGTACAACAGATCGAAAATTCATCTGATCGAAAATTCATCTGATCGAAAATTCACTTGATCGAAAATTCATCTGATCGAAAATTTATCTGATCGAAAATTCATCTGATTGAAAATTCATCTGATCGAAAATTCACTTGATCGAAAATTCATCTGATCGAAAATTCATCTGATCGAAAATTCATCTGATCGAAAATATATTTGATCGAAAATTCGCTTGATAAAAAATTTGTAGGATCGAAAATTCTTTCAATCGAAAATTCATCAGATCAAAAATTCATTCAATCGAAAATTCCTCTGATCGAAAATTCATCTGATCGAAAATTCATCTGATCGAAAACATTTGATCGAAAATTCTATTGATTAACAATTTGAAAAATCGAAAAAATCATTAGATTTTAAAATTATTTGTGCAATCAGCAGTCAAAAGTCTATTATAGGTGACTTGTAATGCATTTTGAAATGAGATTTCAACCCAACCTAAACCTATTACTAACGTGGTGGAAAGTTGCCTAGAAAGTTAAAATATATAAAGACTATTTTTAATTGTCAAACAATAAAACTTTCCCAATAGTTTGACTTATATATATATATATATATATATATATATATATATATATATATATATATATATATATATATATATATATATATATATATATATATATATATATATATATATAGCGCTCAAAAATGCAAAAACTAAAATTTTAACAACTATGTTACTCCTTTAGGCTTAGTGCGCAATTGCGCAACTGCGCAGTTAATATATTCATAAACAGTGTCTTCATAAATGGTAATATGAAAGTTGGAATGTCCTTGTTTAGCATTATTATTATTATTATTATTATTATTATTATTATTTTTATTATTGGTATTTTTTATTATTGGTATCTTTATTATAATAGTAATAATAAGAATAATAATAATAATAATAATAATAATAATAATAATAATGTTAAATAATAAAAATTCCAATAGTAATAAAAATTCCAATATTAATAATAATAATAATAATAATAATAATAATAATAATAATAATAATAATATAAAATAATAATAATAATAATAAAAACGGCAATAATAATAATAATAATAATAATAATAATAATAATAATAATAATAATTATTATTATTATTATCCTTATTACTATTATTATTATTTTATTATTATTGCCGTTTTTATTATTATTATTATTATTATTATTATTATTATTATTATTATTATTAATATTTTTATTATTTTATTATTAGTGTTTTTATTATGAATATTATTATTATTATTTTTATTATTATAATTATTTTTTATTATTATTGTTGTTATTTATTATTATTATTATTATTATTATTATTATTATTTATTGTTATTATTTTATTGATATTATTATTAATATTTTTATTTTTTTTGTTATTGATATTTTTAGTTTTTATTATTATTTATTATAACTATTATTATTAATATTATTATTATCTTAAAAATTATAATTACAACTTTTTTTATTATTTAAAAAAAAAAAATAAGTTTAAGCTATAGTAAGTAGTAGTAGTAGTAGTAGTAGTAGTAGTAGTAGTAGCAGTAGTAATATTAGTAATAGAAGAAATATTTAATTTCCTGATCTTAAAATGATGGTGTGAGGTAACCAGCTTTTAAACTTCCCCAGGTATTCAATTACCGGGATAGCTCCAGACAGAAAATGATTCCGGATGAAAAGCTTGACTCCGGATCTGAAGTCGGAGAGACATCCAGAACAGGACCAGAAGAAAGGCATGACTCCGGATCTGAAGCGGGAGAGATACCTAGAACAAGGAATTGGAACAAATATTTTTAATAGAACCAATGCCGGAATCATACAAAGAAATATATTTTTTTTTTACAATACAGTAGAGAGAATCTGAGGCATAGCAAAAGTTGGAGACGAAGCCGAAGCCGAAGCCGAAGTCGAAGCCGAAGCCGAAGCCGAAGCCGAAACCGAAGCCGAGCCGAAGCTGTAGCCGTAGTAGCCGTAGCCGTAGCCGTAGCCGTAGCCGTAGCCGTAGCCGAAGCCGAAGTCGAAGCCGAAGCCGAAGCCGAAGCCGAAGCTAGAGTCTGAGTTGGAGCTCGAACAAGGGCCGGAGTTGAAGTCGGGGCTGAAGGTAGAGCTAGGGGGTTGGAGCCGGAGTTGGAAACAGAGTTTGAACAAAAGCAGAAGCCGGAGCCAAAGTTGGAGCCGGAGTTGGAAACAGTTGGAGCAAAACGAGGAGCCGGAGCAAAAAATCAGAATCCGACAAATATATTTACCTGCTCCACAATTCTGTTCTGATCACTGTAATTCAACTTTCGTAGTCGCTCTTTCATTAAATAGTTTATAAGTATCTTCTATTTTAAAATATTTAATATTAATTTATTTATAAATTGACAAAATTTTCTCTATATATAAAAAAAAATCCTTTAAATATTAGCACTGATTCCTGGTCCGCCATTTTAAAATCATTTGTCTTCTGCTCCACTCCGGCCTATTCTTGCCATCCGGCCTGAGCCTTTTTACTTATGGAAAAAACTCATTTTAAAGAAAAAAAAAGTAAAATTTCTTAACGTTATGTTCAATTCGCAAGTTGGGTTTAAGAGTCTGAATTTTAAGGTGAGTTCCACGAAATCTGGATTTACAGACTGCTACAACAAGATTTTCAAAAGCTACAGCGAAAATGTTTAAGAATCTTTATTTCCTTGGAACACTTCGCTATATTATGTAAACAAATTTCAGCTAACCTAGATAAACAAACGAAAATATAAATTAAAATCCAATATCAGAAGCTTCAAAATGTTCAAGATCTTAACCGGGGAAACGCACCTAGAAATTTCTATATTTAATTTTCAATGCAGAAGGATTTAAAGATCTTGATTAATGTAACCCTTGGCTCGAAGATTCTTCAAGATCTTTAAAGAATCTTTATCGTGGAACATATCCTTAAAAACACTATAAGAAAAGAAAAGAAAAGGAAACCATCCAATTCGTTTGACTTGAATCCGCTCCACGTCTTGTTCTGTTTAGCTAGATATACGCTACCTGTCTGAGAAGATATATTGTTTATGAGTTACAATATAGACGAAGTACAACGTGAACGTTACAAATCATGCATATTAATTTGTGTTAATATTTAAATTAGATTTTAAATTAGTCCTGCACATGAGGAAGTTATGTCCTAGAAATATTGACATTAATATACTGGAATAATGTTTAGACAATGTTACTCCTTTTCTTAATTAAATACTAAATGAAAAGGCCTATAACATAGTATATAGATATTAACAAATAATGCCTATTAATTTTATAAAGTTCATTTTCTATTATGAAATCAATGAACGAAAGAAAACTTGGTGACAAGGGGATCCTAAAACAATTTTATTTTTTATTTTTATTAAATACAATTAATATATTACAATATATTAAATAAAAATCCTTTAAATTTATATAAAAAATTATATAATATATAATAAAGTACTAGAACTAGTTGTGAAGTTAAAAATATATATATAAATAGTTTTATTTACATAAATTGGCGAATTGGCAACTAGACAATAAGTGTAAACGAGGGGATAAATTCAAATGTTTAAAACGAACTGCAAACTGTATATTTATTTTTTACTTTTTATTAAAACTCGTAGGTAAATCTGTAGATTGTTTCTGACTTTCGATTGTCAGAAAATATCGATAATCGAAAATATTGAAGAGGCCTAACCTAAGAACGTTGGCGAGAATTAGAGGCTATTACACCAGACATACATACAATTATTATTACTTATTTTTGTAGCAGAACCTAATTCGACTTATCATAACCTGAACTACCGAAGTTGCCGTAAAAGAGGCCTAACCTACACAAGAAGTTACCGTAAAAAAGGCCTAACCTACACAAGAACGTTGGCACGACATACTAGCCTAGGCACGTATTACATCACAAATATATATATATATATATATATATATATATATATATATATATATATATATATATATATATATATATATATATATATATATATATATATATATATATATATATATATATATATATATATATATAGCAAGAAGAGACCAATCACTAGAACAAATTACACATATCTTGAAAATTCATATTTAAAGAACAACAACAACGGATACAATGACAGTCAAA
>SEYY01018209.1:57500-60000 GCA_009176605.1 Armadillidium nasatum
GATGACGTAAGTAATGACGATTCAGTAAGGTATTGACCAATCCGTGCTTTGCCAAAGTTCCCAGTCAACTTTTTCTGAGATCCTCATTGGTAGACGAGTGATTTAATACGTCATGGATCGATGACGTTTCCGTGACGTATCCATTGCGTAATAACTTCCGAAGTTTATATCATAGGAGCAGTATTGTTGAATATCTTACATAGTTTGTGGGTATCGGATAAAGCTGTTGTAAGAGTTGTGAAGTAAAGAGGTGAATATGGTGCTTTGCAATGTTAAAAAATGGGTGCTTATAGCACCAAGTGAAAACCAGTGTCTCGTCTTGATACTCAAGAAAAACAAGTGCGAAAATAGTAGGGGGCCCCGGCCCAGACCCTTTCCTGATGAGGGAACTTTGGTTTGAAACCTTTATTGCCCTGGATAACCTAGGGGATACTGGGGTGACCTCCACAGTAGAGGAGGCTGACCCACACCACACATCGCAAATTCCTTCCCCACTAACCATAACTACGTCCTCACATTCAACTCCACAAAGTAGTTTGATATCCCCGTCTTCAGAACTTTCATCACACTCCACCTTCTTCGCCACATCCTTTTCACCACAATCCTTATCAAATCCAGCATCACCTCAGTCCGTAGTACCATCAACGATATCAGTTCCCTCTCCGACTCTGTCCTCTCCAACATGGTCTTCTTCAGCTTCTTTGGCATCTGTAACAGCTTCGCCTTCTTCGTCGATAGTACCACTGAAACCGCTTCATGAGCTATCCCTGGACGCCCCTGTTATTATTGCAATAAGCGAAATAGGTAGGCATAATATAATATATTTGTGTTTCCCAATACTTTTCAATCTCTTGTGATATATATATATATATATATATATATATATATATATATATATATATATATATATATATATATATATATATATATATATATATATATATATATATATATATATATATATATATATATATATATATATATGTTGATATATCAGGATGAATTTCACAAACTAACATTGTCCATATAACATCTATATTATCAATATTGTAAGTTTAATGTATTATATCGTTAATGTTCTTGATGTTGTGTCTACATAACTACAATTTGTCCATGTAATATTTATATCACCAATATTGTCCAAAATATATTGTTAATATGGTCAATGTTATTTCTTATAACTACCATTAGCCACTTAATATATTAAGAGTTAATGTTGCCAGTGTTATATCTACATAACTATCATTGTCCACTTAATATTATATAGTTAATATTGTCAATGTTATGTCTGTACAACTACCATTGACCACATAATATATATTATATAGTTAATGTTGTCGATGTTGTCTGAATACTACTATTGTCCACCTAGTATAGTTAAAGTGTTCAATGTTATATCTACATAAATACAATTGTCCACTTAATATATAGTTAATATTTTCAATGTTATATCTAAATGACTACCATCAACCACCTAATTTTATATAGTTAATGTTGTCAATGTTATGTCTGCATAACTTCAATTGCCTACCTATTATATTGTTAATGTTGTCTACATAACTATCATTGTCCACTTAATATATTACATAGTTAATATTGCCAATTTTATGTCTATATACTACTATTGTCCACCTAGTATAGTTATTGTCCACTTAATATATTACATAGTTGCCAATGTTATGTCTACATTACTATTGTCCACCTAGTATAGTTATTGTCCACTTAACATTTTACATAGTTAATATTGCCAGTGATATGTCTAAATACTAATATTGTCCACCTAGTATAAACATTGTCCACTTAATATATTGTAAATGTTGTAATGGTAGTAATGTATAAATAGTATTGACAACAATAACTAGAAAATTTATCAAGTGGACAATGGTAGTTATGTAGATATAACACTGACAACATTAACTAGAAAATATATTAGTGGATAATGGTAGTTATGTAGACAACATTGACAACATTAAGAAGAAAATATATTAGTGGACAATCGTAGTTATGTAGATATAACATTGGCAACATTAACTAGAAAATATATTAGTGGACAATGGTAGTTATGTAGACAACATTAACTAGAAAATATATTAAGTGGACAATGGTAGTTATGTAGACATAGCATTAACAACATTAACCAGAAAATATATTAAGGTGGAATATTCTTTGGACAATGGTAGTTTTGTAGATATAACATTGACAACATAACTAGATAATATATTCAGTTGACAATGGTAGTTATATAGACAACATTAACTAGAAAATATATTAAGTAGCTAATGGTAGCTATGTAGATATAACATTGACAACATTAACCAGAAAATATATTAAGTGGAATATTCAGTGGACAATGGTAATTATGTAGATAGAACATTAACGACATTAACTAGAAAATATATTAAGTGGACAATGGTAGTTATGTAGACATAACATTGACAATATTAACTAGAAGATATATTAAATAGGCGAAGGTAGTTATACCTAAATACCTTTATGCACT
>SEYY01018210.1:0-12074 GCA_009176605.1 Armadillidium nasatum
GATAGATCAGAGGTATTGCTCCAAGGCACCCTCCTGCTCTATTAACTTTGCGGGGGGCCCTTCAAAATGAAAAGAGTAAGAAGGGTGGAGTCATCAGCAAGGAGTGGATAGAGATAGTAATGAGAAGTCATTATGAAAACAGAAAAAGGTTGGAGATAGGACAGATCTTGAGGAAACCAATATTAATAATTATAAGAACGGTGGCCGTCTACAACAGCTGCATAGAACGACCGAAAGGAAATCAGAGAGAAGGGAAGAGATAGATTCCGAAAGAGGGGTTTGGAAATCAAAGCTTTGGCCAGACCTCTATCGAAAGCTTTCGATATGTCCGGCTAAGAACAAAGATTCACCGAAATGCGAAGAGCGGAGGACCAAGTTCAGAAAGAAGGGAAAGAAGATCACCAGTAGAGCGTTCTTTCGAAAGCCATACTCGATCTGAGATAAGTTAGAAGAATTGAGATGTTTCCAAATCTTCCTGTTAAGGATAGATTCGAAAACTTTAGAAAGAACAGAGGTTAAAAAATAGGACGATAGTTAGAGGGCTGAGAGGGGTCCCCCTTCTTCGGCACAGGCTGAATGAGCGCACGTTTCAGCAAGAAGGAAGGTTGAAGTAGAAAAACATAGACAAAATAGTTTACCAAGGCAGGGTGCAAGCTCGAAGCACAAGTTTTGAGAACCACAGGAGGGATACCATCAGGACCGTACGCCTTCTTAGTGTTAACCTCAGAGAGAGCAAAATGACGTCTTTAGAAGAAATACATTTTAGGCATAAATGAGTTAGAGGGGGTTGAAGGAGTAGGAACAGCTCCGGAATCGTCTAAGGTTGAATTTAAGGCAAAAGTTTGAGCGAAGAGTTCAGCTTTAGAGAAGGCAAAACGGCAGTTGTACCGTCAGAAGATGCTAGAGGAGGGAAAGAGGAAGAAGCAAAGTTAGAGTTGACATTTTTTTGCAAAATGCCAGAAAGGGCGAGAGGAAGAGGAGCCAGAAAGATTATTGCATTTGCGACGGAGAAAAGAGTTTTTAGTATCTCGAAGAATAGATTTTGCACGATTCCGGGATGAAATATAAGATGCATGAGATTCTGGAGTTTGAAGACGACGGTAGTCCCTGAAGGCAGCATCCCTGCGCGGATAGCATGAGAACAAGCAGAGTTAAACCAAGGTTTATTAGGTTTAGTGGAAGGGAAAGAATATGGAATGTACACCTCCATGCCAGAGAGAATCACCTCAGTTTTGCGCTCAGCGCACTCCGAGGGACCCCTCCCACGGAAACAGTAATCATTCCATGGAAAATCAGAAAAGTACGACCGCAAGTCAGACCAGTTAGTGGCACCGAAATGCCAGAAACGTCTCCTCGCCGAAGGCGGGGCCGTTCTTGCGGAAGACTTGAAGAGACAGGACAAGATACGGAGATAAGAAGGTGATCGGATGAACCCAGAGGAGGAAAGAGTTTAACAGTATAAGGAGAAGGATTAGAAGTTAGAAAAAGGTCTAGAATGTTTTGTTCATCACCAAGACGGTCAGGGATACGGGTAGGGAGTTGCATCAACTGCTCAAGGTTGTTCTGGATAGAAAATTGGAAGGCGAGTTCACCAGCTGGATCTTGAGAACTAGATGAAAGCCATTGGCGTGGTGAACATTGAAATCACCTAAAATGATGATTTCAGAGAAAGGAGAAGAAGAAGAATGTGTTCTATTTGGAGTTAAGATAGTCGAAGAATTTTGGATAGTCTGTAGAGTTAGGGGATAAGTAGACAGAACAAATAAATTTAGTTGTAGAATTGCAAGAAAGTTTGAGCCATAAAGTTGAGAATTCAGAAGACTCCAAAGTAGAGACACGAGAACAGACAACATCGTTGCGCACATATGCGCAACATCCGCCTTTGGCTGAAAATTGAGGATAGAGACAGTAGGAGAAAACAGAGTAGGGTTTGCTGTCAGAGCACCCAGACACCTGAGTTTCAGTTAAGAACAAGAGATGAGGTCTAGAAGAAGAGAGGTGGTGTTCGACAAAGTGGAGATTAGAAAAAAGACCGCGAATGTTGCAGAAATTAATGAAAAATGAAGACCGTGCACCAGGGCAAGCCGGCATAGAGGTCTTGGTGGCGCCAACCCCATCACCGGAGGCCACCAACTCCCAAGTGGTGATGGGGGAAGGAGTAGATGAGGGGCTATGTTTGGAATCCGCCCCTCTTGGATTCTCTGAGGCAGATTTTTCTTTTGCCATTTTTGATTATTTAATAGGTAATGTAAGTGTAAGCGTTTGTAAATATTGTAGGACACATGTGAAGAGGGAGGAAGGTTGGAGCATAGGCACTCCAATGTGAGTCAAGGGTACACTAGAGACCCTCTGAGAAGATGAAACGCGAAAAGGAACGAACCAAAGGCAACGGAGTGAAACGGAATGGTCTAGCCCATCCTATCACTCCGTGGTTATGCCCAATGGGGGGGTACTTGCATCGCTTCGGACGGCGCTACGTCCTCCCCCTATGAATATATATATATATATATATATATATATATATATATATATATATATATATATAATATATATATATATATATATATATATAATATATATTGATCTTACACTTACAATGTTCACATAAAATTATCTATAGTTCACAGTACACAAGATAGCCTCTTTATATACACAAAATAAAGAAAAAAAAAAGAGTAATGGCTTAAAACAACCAAAGATTTGAAAGTGGAAAACGTTTTACTGTGAAATTTATCACACTACTGACATATTTTCTTTTTTCCCAAAGTGAATATTAAATATAAAATTTTATAAAAAAAAAAATATATATGATAATCTCATAAACCATTAAGGTCTCTTGTCTATATTTTCTACCTGATAGGTATAGAGATTATAACTCCAGATTAGCACTAGGCAATAAGGCCCTAGACCGGCACCTGTGAGAATTATAAATAATTACCCCAGTGCCTCACCTCAGTTTAAATGATCTAAAAATATATAATGAATTAATAATAATAATAAAAACACAAAGAATATAACCTACTCTTGAAAGAGTAATATGCCTTCTTGAAAATAACAACCTGTTTGAATAAGAATAACCTGTTTTTAATTATTGCCCGAAATGGGAACAATAGCTCATAAGACTTTTCATTAGCACAAGTGCACTCAATAAATAATAATAATATAAAAATAAATTTAACATAGAAGAATAACATTAACGTATCTAAACAAATAAACATGTTAACATCAATCTCCCTTCACGCTCTCCAGTCTAGGACATGGCACATGCACATTAATATTGTGGATCCCAGCACAGTCAAAATCAAACAGCATAACAGCAAAGCAACAAGCAGGTAAGACTATATTCCTCAGAGAATACCCCATGCAATCTGAAACGAGAAAAATATACTCGGCAGCAGCCAGCCCCTTACAATATATATATATATATATATTATATATATATATATAATATATATATATATATATATATATATATATATATATATATATATATATATATATATATGAGAGAGAAAGAGAAATGGAAATGTTGGAACTATACATTGAATGAATGAAAAATCGCAAAAAAGTGAAAAATGTGATATTTGTACTTATTAAATTGCTTATATTTTCTAAACCAAGCCAAAAACCAAAAATAATTCATTAAAAAAATTAAAATATACATATATAACAATAATTCAGCAAAGTTTGAAAAAAAATCGAAGAGGAGGTTTTTTTTTAAGGTCAAGGTCAAGGTCACAATAGGTCAAATTTTTTATTTGACCTCCGAGGTCAAAATCATCTAAATAAATGTTGTACCGCTATTCAAGATCTTTTAAATGGTCTTTACACGATGCTTCTAAGTGCCATAGAAGCCGAGATATTGTATTTTGACCTCGGACTACTCTCTGAAAATTGACATTTTTGACCAAAGTTTCAAAGGTCATATCTTCTGAACCGTATGAGCTAGAGACCTGCAATAAACGCCATTCATATTTTCTCAACAAGATCTGTTAGTGTGCCATTTTTCATAAAAATCGAAAGGGGTCACGGAAAAAATTGCCAAATTTTGGTTGAAGTGACTTGGAATGACCCGTATCTAAATTCATCTGGTTACCAACTTCACTTATGAAACTCATAGCATCAAGCAATTTTATAAGTTTTAGTTTGCTGCCCTGAATAGCTGGGTTTTGTTAGAATTAACCTAAAGTATATGTATTGTTGATACTGTATGAAAATACTTTGTTATGATTTAGTAAAGACTATGTTCTATGTGATAAACATTGTGCACTCTCATTCTGTTGATTGTATCTCGTGTATTGTACCACGAGTTATACTGTGTTAGACATGTAAATAAAGGCCTAGATAAGAACTACTGTTTGTCTCTGTGTCCTGCCCTATGTAATATTTATATTTATATTTCCGCCATTATGACAAATAATATAACAACAGGTTATGGGCCCAGGCGTTTATATTTCGATGGCGATGTAGAAAAATATGAGTTGTGGGAAGTTAAATTCCTAGGGCATTTAAGGCTGCAAAATTTGCTGCATGTGATAAATGATTCTACCGCTAATGTTGATAGCGATGATAATGCAAAAGTTTTTGCAGAGTTAGTGTTAGTCCTAGATGATAGAAGTTTATCCCTTATCATAAGAGATGCTAAGGATGATGGCAAGAAAGCCTTGAAAATATTACATGACCACTATTTGGGTAGCAGTAAGCCTAGAGTGATAGCTTTATATACAGAGCTAACTTCATTGAAATTAGGATGTGATGAAGATGTTACTGATTACATTTTAAGGGCAGAGACAGCAGCTACATTTTTGAAATCAGCTGGTGAAAATGTAAGTGACAGTTTACTTATAGCTATGGTTTTGAAAGGCCTACCTTCAGGGTACAGAACTTTTTCGACGGTAATTATTCAGAAAGAGAAAGCCATGACATTTAGTGAATTTAAAGTAGCTCTAAGAAGTTTTGAAGAGACAGTAAAGAGCCAACAGGCAGATATTAAGCCAGAAGAAAATGTTATGAAGATAAAAGAAAGAAAAAGTTACGTGAAATGTTTTTCTTGTGGTAAAGTAGGGCACAAGCAATTTGAATGTACAGAGAAACTCAATAATCATCAGATTACTAAGCAAGCTTATAGAGGAAGAGGGGGATATAGGCAGTATTATAAAAGATGGTGTGTTAATTGTAATTCACAAACCCATGATACAGAATTTTGTAGAAAAAATAATTCCGCTAAGATTGCAAAGGATGAGAGTCAAAGTGATGAGAGTCATTCTTATGCATTTATAATTAATGAAATGGGTAATGTAGGACACACACCAAGTAATCTATTAGTAGATAGTGGAGCAACCTCACATATTTTATGTGATAAGTCAAAATTTATCAGCTTTGAAGAAAACTTTGACCCCTCAAATCATTTTATTGAATTGGCCGATGGAAGCAGAATGAATAATGCTGCAATTGGGAGAGGCCATGCTAAAGTATCAATATGTGATGTTAATGGTAAGTGTCATAGTATTTTATTGAAAAATGCTCTTTGTGTACCATCATATAAACAAGATATATTTTCAGTGCAGGCAGCTGCGAAAAATGGAGTTTCTATAAATTTTACACCAAAATTTGCTGAATTAGTAGCACCTGATGGTACAGTATTTAATATTAAGAAGACAGGAGGTTTATATTTCCTGAACAATATTGGTATTAAGAAAATGGGTTCTTATAGTTTGCAAGATTGGCATAGAATTATGGGCCATTGTAATGTTCAAGATGTTTTAAAACTTGAAAGCAAAGTAAATGGTATGAATATTATTAGTAAAGAAAATTTTGATCCTTAGCATCTCTTATGATAAGGGATAAACTTCTATCATCTAGGACTAACACTAACTCTGCAAAAACTTTTGCATTATCATCGCTATCAACATTAGCGGTAGAATCACTTATCACATGCAGCAAATTTTGCAGCCTTAAATGCCCTAGGAATTTAACTTCCCACAACTCATATTTTTCTACATCGCCATCGAAATATAAACGCCTGGGCCCATAACCTGTTGTTATATTATTCATAATGGCGGAAATATAAATATAAATATTACATAGGGCAGGGCATAGAGACAAACAGCACTTCTTAACTAGGCCTTTATTTACATGTATAACACATAGTACAAATCGTGGTAAAACAACACGATACAATCGATAGAATGAGAATGCAAATGTTTACCAAATAGAACATAGTCTTTACTGAATCATAACAAAGAGTATTTTCATACAGTATCAACAATACATATACTTTAGGTTAATTCTAACATCATTTTATTAGGAATGAAATTCAAAAATGGTATTGTAGATTTAAAGTATGTAAAGTCTAAAGACAATGTATCTGATATATTTACTAAACCTGTATCAAAAAGTAGGTTATTAAAATTTGAAAACATTAAAGGTATACTTTAGCTTAAAAGGGGGTGTTAGAATTAACCTAAAGTATATATATATATTGTTGATACTGTATGAAAATACTCTTTGTTATGATTTAGTAAAGACTATGCTCTATGTGATAAACATTGTGCACTCTCATTCTGTCAATTGTATCTTGTGTATTGTACCACAAGTTATACTGTGTTAGACATGTAAATAAAGGCCTAGATAAGAACTGCTGTTTGTCTCTGTGTCCTGCCCTATGTAATATTTATATTTATATTTCCGCCATCATGACAAATAATATAACAGGTTTAAAAGATCAGCTGCCAAGTGAATTTGGCTGATTTTTTTCCGCTTTCTAAATTTGGAAAGGACATTTGTCTCCTCAGTTTTTTGGAAATGTGACATGTGGATTTCCTTATCCTGAGTTAATTCTAGCTCGTTAAATTGCGAATAAACTTTGTGGATGTGTTGGATTTCATTGCAGTAATCAGCTTAATCATGAGCTTAAATATATTTATAATTTTTTCAACTCTAACCCAGAAAACAGAATAGTCTAATAGTTTTCCTTTTATTTCTTTAGAGAGCTCAGCCTCTTCACTTACAGCTAGTTTCTGAAGAACAATTTTGTTTGATAAGAAGCTCTCCAGACTAATCAAATTGCCATCCAAACTAGTTTTTCCAGGTAGTTTCAATGAAATCCAATCAGCAGATTTTTCCTCTGATTGAAGTTGATCAAATAATGCTTTCAAAAGATGGCTAGTTTTTATGATTTTGACAATAGGGTCATTCCAAGTCACTTCAACCAAAATTTGGCAATTTTTTCCGTGACCCCTTTCGATTTTTATGAAAAATGGCACACTAACAGATCTTGTTGAGAAAATATGAATGGCGTTTATTGCAGGTCTCTAGCTCATACGGTTCAGAAAATATGACCTTTGAAACTTTGGTCAAAAATGTCAATTTTCAGAGAGTAGTCCGAGGTCAAAATACATTATCTCGGCTTCTATGGCACTTAGAAGCATCGTGTAAAGACCATTTAAAAGATCTTGAATAGCGGTACAACATTTATTTAGATGATTTTGACCTCGGAGGTCAAATAAAAAATTTGACCTATTGGTGACCTTGACCTTGACCTTGAAAAAAAACCTCATCTTCGATTTTTTTCAAACTTTGCTGAATTATTGTTATATATGTATATTTTAATTTTTTTAATGAATTATTTTTGGTTTTGGCTTGGTTTAGAAAATATAAGCAATTTAATAAGTACAAATATCACATTTTTCACTTTATTGCGATTTTTCATTCATTCAATGTATAGTCCCAACATTTCCATTTCTCTTTCTCATATAATATATATAATATATATATATATATATATATATATATATATATATATATATATATATATATATATATATATATATATATATATATATATATTGATACCTTTTATTTTAAAAAATTTAAAAATTTTTTATTTCTACTGGCAAACATATTTTCAGCTTTTCCATATTCTACCTTTGTCAATGTATACGTTCTTCCGGTTTTTGTTACCGGGCTTACACTCATTAAGATGTCACTGACATCAATGATGAGTACATCTTGAGGTGATGGAAACACGAAGGAGGGTGCAGGCCCATGAGGATGCAGGAAGCTCAAGCTTACTTCATTACTATCATGTTTTACTTCCAATATACAGGCAAGATACCAGTGCTCATCATAAGCTGCAATGCAATAACCTTTTCAAAGATGTTAATGAAATAGTGTTTCCTTGAAGTAAAGATGTATTTCTTTTCTGAATTCAGATGATGTATAGCGCAAGTTGCTACACTAAGCATATTTGTGTGAATGTTTAATTAGGAAAACTTGACACTCCCCAATATATATATATATATATATATATATATATATATATATATATATATATATATATATATATATATATATATATATATATATATATATATATATATGGGACTGGGTGTATGGACTATACTAAATACCACTTTGCCATTTAATGATTAAATAAATGTTAGTATATATATATATATATATATATATATATATATATATATATATATATATATATATATATATATATATATATATATATATATATATATATATATATATATATAAGGTGTATGGGTGACTGGGAATGTTTGTATGTGAGTGATATGAAGAGAATAAAATTTAATGAAAATAAAATAAAAGTGAGAAGTAATGATTACACTAAAAATTAAAAAGAATGAATAATATAAAATAATGAGTGCTAATATGATTGCAGAATACATTCGGAGCTGGAGACTGCTTTCCTTTTTTGGGCTCCAGGTCCCCAGCCCTGAATTTTTATTTTAATATACAACAATAACATTGCGATGATATGCATAAATACAAGTTATATTGATAATTTTATATTTTACATTTTTTCAAACTTTAACTTAGGGCCTTACCTGAATAAAACTGTTGAATCACTTATGAATCGAAATTCCTTTTTCAAAATTTTTGTAGTTTTACAAACTTTTATTATACAATATCTGTAATTTCCTGAAAAAAATGCATATAACCATTAATTTAAGTGAATGTTGGCTATTCTACTCCTTCCTTACAATTAAATAAATCTCACTTAAAATATCTAATTTTCTTAACCTAAAATTTCAGTGCTTTTGACCTCTTTACAAATTTTAGGCAACCCCGGCCCCGGCAAAAATTCCAGCCCCGGTCGGTCCCTATATATATATATATATATATATATATATATATATATATATATATATATATATATATATATATATATATATATATATATATATATATATATATGAGAGAGAAAGAGAAATGGAAATGTTGGAACTATACATTGAATGAGATAAAAATCGCAAAAAAGTGAAAAATGTGATATTTGTACTTATTAAATTGCTTATATTTTCTAAACCAAGCCAAAACCAAAAATAATTCATTAAAAAAATTAAAATATATACATATATAACAATAATTCAGCAAAGTTTGAAAAAAATCGAAGATGAGGTTTTTTTTCAAGGTCAAGGTCACCAATAGGTCAAATTTTTTATTTGACCTCCGAGGTCAAAATCATCTAAATAAATGTTGTACCGCTATTCAAGATCTTTTAAATGGTCTTTACACGATGCTTCTAAGTGCCATAGAAGCCGAGATATTGTATTTTGACCTCGGACTACTCTCTGAAAATTTACATTTTTGACCAAAGTTTCAAAGGTTATCATATTTTCTGGACCGTATGAGCTAGAGACCTGCAATAAACGCCATTCATATTTTCTCAACAAGATCTGTTAGTGTGCCACTTTTTATACAAATCGAAAGGGGTCAGGGTTTTTGTCGGTTGAAGTGACTTGGAATGACCCAAATTTATCAAAACCACGAGCCATCAAATCTTTAACTGTTACACATCTTATGATGTCAGAACCTAACAAATGCAATAGGTGAGCTAGACACCCAAGAGGTACAATATAAGGATATTTTTCCTTGACTATATTAAAAGATGCTCATATATTTGATGCATTGTCTCCAATAATGACTAAGAACTTATCAGCTCCATGCTTTTCAATGCGTTTAATGATCAAATTTGCCATATATGGAGAATGTTTGATCTTGTCAAAGTCAACAAATAAAGGCTCAGGCTTTGATACAACAAAATTTACTATGGATTCATTCCTTATATTACTCCATCCATCACATTGTAGATGCAAATTCTTTGACTCTTGCAGCTGACTTGCTACTTCTGCTTGCATTTTAGCATATTGAGCATTTAGGTAAGTTGATGTGATACATTGCCTTGAAGGTAAAGTGAATGATGGACATACTTTTTTCAAAGAATTCAACACATAGAGGATGTTTAACCATCAATGAAGGAGATCCACTAACAAATATGGCTTCTGCAAGCTTTTGATTTAATGTTTCCTGTAGAAAATATGTAAATACAAATTGGTTAAAATGTTAAAGATACAAATGGTAAGCTGCGAAAGCATACTTTAAATTTTCTTTTTATCATTAGCAATGGACAAACTGGTTAATGACAAAACTCAGAATTTTTTTTATATTTGTATGTTTTGTTTTCCTTAATTTAATTTATGACTGTCAATCTATCAAAATAAATAAATAAATATAAATTTTACTAAGCAAAATAATTTACATTTTAAAATCTTATAAGATTTGACCTCTGAAATTGTTGTCTTCCTCTTTAAATGATATAAGGTTTTAAGAAAATAAACATGCTATTTATAATCCTGAAGATCACTTTTAAAATCCCTCAGTAATTATATAAATAAATAAAATATACAGTGCGAGTGTGTCATAGTGGTTCTCTGACTTCTCTCTTACAGGATTACTTATTTATTTTTTTGGGGCATTTACTATTACCTAATATTTAGCAAAAAATCATATAACATGCTCAAAAAAATTATTCATTTCAGAAATTTAATATGTAAGACGCACACAGTACATAATGTATATAAACTGCATTCCCTAAATAACATCCACTTGCAGGCTGTTGCCTGTGGCTCTTAATTCCTTAATATATAAGAAAATGCAACTAAAGAAGAATTGCAAATTTCAAACTTTTAAAATATCTTTTTGATAAGAATTGCAAATTTCAAACTTTTAAAATAAAAACTTTTTGATAAGGTTGAAGTAAAAACTTGAAAAAGTATCAACAAAGTTTAGTTTAAAGATACTTATAATCATATGAGCATCCATGTGATCCAAAATTGACAGAAGGCCTGCAATCCCTGTATGCAAAGATGAGGTTGCTGCCTGGAGAGGCAAAGTTTCATTTCCACCTGACTTTGATATTTCTGACAAAGAAGAAAATGCAGAGCTTCTACTACTTGGTCCTGGTTCTGGTGTGTTTGAGGACACATCCAACTGTAAAATATCTGGTTCAGTTAGTTTCCTTGGTGTTGATGTAAAGTGTGTTGACATAACTGTAGTTGTTTTCACTCTCAAATGTTTTGAAATAGTGTCATCAGAAATTTTCTTCAACTCAGCAGGGCATTTAAAACATTTTATATGTTTTGTCATTTTGTTAACGTTCAAATGTTTATACTTTTTCAGGCAATATTTGCATTGAACTTCTTTATTTTTCTGTTTAAAAAAATCCATGTTTGGCCCTTTTTTTCAAAATTTTTAAATATTATCTTAGACTAAGGATAGAAATTTATATATATATATATATATATATATATATATATATATATATATATATATATATATATATATATATATATATATATATATATATATATATATATATATATATATACTATATATATCTATATATATATATATATATATATATATATATATATATATATATATATATATATATATATATATATATATATATATATATATGAGAGCAAAGTAAAAGCTCTCCTGCAAAATCCATCTTAAAAACTCTAACCCTTAAATATAAACTATCAAGACTTTAACTAATGACTGATAATGAATTAATGATACAATTTAAAAATTATTTGCTGTCCATTCAACATGTTCTCCAGTCAATGGAAAAATGAGCTTTATGTAGCATCAACTCTCCCCCCCCCTCCCCCTTTTAATAAAAAAAATTCTTTTAAAAAATAATATATATATTATATATATATATATAAATAAATATAAAAAATAAAAATAAA
>SEYY01018211.1:0-28652 GCA_009176605.1 Armadillidium nasatum
ATATGAAGCTGCAATAAACAGTAGTTTGTTCATGTCTTTTTTTTTTTTATATATTATCACCTCTGGTGGGCAAAGGCCAGAGGCCTACTAAAATTCCACCAGAGTTAGGGGAAAGACGGAAGAATGGTCAATTTAAAGACGTGACCTGATACACGACGTTTTAAGGTGTGTAGTCATAGGAAGTTGGAAAAATAGAGAAGGGAGTGTGTTTCAGTCTTTACCGGTAGAGTACATGTAGGACAGAGCATAGCGGTTGAGTCTGGGTTCAGAGAGTTGGACAGAGAAAGGATGAGACTGTGTAGAAAGTCGAGTCGCACGAGCCCTTCTCAGTGGAGGAAATATGCGACGAGAGAGTTCAGAAGAGCAGTGTTCATTGTAATAGCGATAGTATAGAGAGAGTGACGCAACAATTCGACGGGCAGAAAGAGATTGAAGAGAGTTAGTAAGAGCAGGAGAGTTGATGAGACGAAATGCCCTAGACTCCACCTTCTCTAGGAGAGCTGTATGTGTGGAACCACCCCAGATGTGCGAAGCATACTCCATACAGGGGCGAACAACACCCCTATACAGAGCAAGCAACTGGGGTGGAAGAAGAAATACTGAAGGCGCCTCAGAACACCCAACCTCTTAGAAGCTTGTTAAGAAAGAGAGGTAATGTGATCTTTCCAAGAAAGATTGTGTCGAGTGGAGAGATGGAGGAATTGAGTTTTGGTGGCATTGAAAACAACCATGTTCTCTCTGCCCCAATTAGAAATACGAGATAGATCAGAGGTCAGCTGCTCCAAGGCAACCCTCCTTGCATCTAGTAACTGTTGTTGAAAGGGACGCCTTTCAAATTGATAAGAATAATGAAGGGTGGAGTCTTCAGCATAGGAGTGGATAGGAGATGAAGTAACAGAGAGAAGATCATTAATGAAAAGTAGAAAAGTGTTGGGGATAGGACAGATCCTTGAGGAACACCACTATTAATAGATTTAAAGGAAGAACGTGTGTCCGTCTACAACTGCTGCTATAGAACGACCGGAAAGGAAATCAGAGAGAAGGTCACAGAGAGAAGGATAGATTCCGAAAGAGGGAAGTTTGGAAATCAAAGCTTTGTGCCAGACTCTATCGAAAGCTTTCGATATGTCTAGCGCAACAGCAAAAGATTCACCGAAATGCAGAACAGCGAAGGACCAAGAGTCAGAGAGAAGGGGAAGGAGATCACCAGTAGAGCGTTTCTACGAAAGCCATACTGGCGATCAGAGATAAGATTAGAAGAATTGAGATGTTTCCAAATCTTCCTGTTAAGGATAGATTCGAAAACTTTAGAAAGAACGGAGGTTAAGGAAATGGGACGATAGTTAGAGGGTTAAAGGGGTCTCGTTCTTCGTCTTGTTTTATTTAACTTTCAAACAGTAAGTTTATGGTACATAATACAACATACATTTAGCTTGTAGATTAAACTAATTTCTTTCACCTGACATTTGCAATTTGATAAGAAATGATTAAGTATATAATTTTTTTTTACTTTAACTAAATCACATAAATCTTGGTTTAGCACAGCTTATTTTCTTATTATTCGTCGCAGAGACTCTCCCCGCAAATATTATCATCGTCCCCAAATTCCACAATCTTATCTATCTTATATTTCATTCCGGAACAGTGCAAAAACTATTCTTCATGACACCAAAATGTCATTTCTCAGTAGAAAATGTCATAATCTTTATGGTTCTTCTCCGTCATGCTTTTTCTAGTATTGTGGAAAAAAAATCAACTCTGACTTTGCTTCTTCCTCCTTTCCACCTCTTGTTTCTTTCAATGATATAACTACTGATTTAGCTTCTGTTAAAACTGAATTCTTCATTCAAATATTTGCGTCTAATTCCACTCTACTTTATTCCTAAGCTATTCCTTCTTCTCCACATACTTTTAAATCATTTACGAATAACATTTTAATTTTTCAATAGATGTGACTTTTAATCTCACTGAACTTAATGTTAAGAAGAATATAGTCTTGACAGCACTCCTCCTGTAGCTCTCAGAAGTTGGGCTTTCAAGCTTGCCCTCTGACTGTCAATTTCAACTTTTAAATCCCTCTAAATACTTGTTCTCATTTAACTTGTGATGAAGAAGGGAACCCCTTACATCTTTCTAATTATTGTCTTGTCGCTTTACTTCTGAATTTTCAAAAAATCTGTTCCAAACAGCAATAATATTTTTAAGTTGTCATATGAAGACAGGAATGATATATGAAAAAGCTATCTTAAATATTCAACATTTTTAGGAAGTTTCCTACTGTGGTTATCAAGAAATTGCGTTTCTTGAAATCTCTTTTTTTTATATCTTGTAAATTTTTCACTAGATTTGTTTTGAACCTTGGGAAGTTAATTACATAATTTACTGAAAACATCTACTTATATTTAATTAATATCAGAAAGCTTTCAATTTATCTTTAGCTAAATAACTAGAACTTATATAAACATGCATTTTAAAAAATACCTTGTTCTAAAGGTTCCAATGAATGAAGTTTCTTATGATGTCCAGGGGATGTGATTTGAGGAGATGAGAGTCCACCTCTTTCCGAAGCCCGAGCGCTTCCAATTCCTCCAGATGCAAACTTGTTCGGCAAGATAGCAAAACCTAAAAATTTCAGACAAATAATTTCCTGTTCTTAACTCTAGTAGGTGGATGCGCTTATAAATATTTAATGGCTGACATAAATAAATATGAGCTAACATAAATGTTCATTACTATTTTCTTAATAAGAATGTAATTTTGGAGAACGAAGGCGTCCTCCAACCTATTGAAACCCCATAATGAGTATACAGATTTTAAAGATGCGCTGTGATATTTCCCTTTAATCCATTCTTCAATGGGTAATTACAGTTTCTTTTGACCCAAAACAAGAGCATCTATATGCTTGTCCAGTAAGCATCTCGCTCTTCATCTTTCAAGCATCAAATTCACTACTCTTAACAAAATCACACTCTATTTTAGCAACTGTAAGTAGATTTTTTTAAGCATAGTTTTTATATCATATATATTTTTAATCTCTCAGAGAAAGGATGTGTTTGATAGTGCCCCTGAGCTAGTGTGTGTGTGAGTATTTTTTTTTTTTTTTTTTAGTTTGAATTGTGATGTTCGTTTTAAATTTTATTTAAGTGCATAAAGATTTAAATTATTAGTTATAATTAAATAGAAGAAGTATTTATCGAAAAAAAGAGTTCGACAATTTTTAAGCTAAGTATTGCTTTAGGAATGATTAAAGTTTTACCGTTTTAAATCTATTACTTTTTTTCTCCTTTAAGGTTTTAAATAAAATTGCTCCAGTATTAATTTATTTCATTATTTATTTTAATGATATATAGTTTTAATATTTTTAATATTAATTTTAATAGCTTTAATAATTTTAATAATAATTAGTTTTTAATGCTAGTTTATTTTTTACGCAATCGTCCGAGTGCTTGTGTGTGTGCGTGTGTGCGTACTTATTTACTTGCGCGCCCAGCGTGTGTCTGTATGTGTGTTTCTTTGAATGTCTAAACTGAGAGATCGTGGGATTGGGCTTTGGTGGGGGTTTTCTATTATCTTTGAACGTCTGTGGCTTCCGAGCTAATCCATCCGTGGTACATCACATTTCTAATTCTCGTCCTAACTTTAATCTTCTGTCTGAGAACCAGCTGGACAGAGATTCTTTCACCAACAACCTTAATGTCTCTAATTACAAGTTTTTCACAATTTCCGTTTAAATGGTGGAGTCTGTGTCTATATTAACATTAGCACTCCTGTGACAAGTTTCGTAAATCTTGAATCTCTGAATTTCGATGTTTTGTGGCTTAAATTTTCTTCCTCCTACTGCTACAGTTATCTTGTGTTTCTGCGACTGCTTCCTAATGGAACAATTTTCCAGTTCTTTTTCAATATCTTTCTACTTCTCATGAGACTGCTGATTCTTCTTATCCAAATGCCGAAGTCCTCCATTTTTGGGGATTCCAAAGTACACCACATTGAATGGTTGGGCTCCTCTCATACTGATACATATAGGAATGGAGGCCAAAATCATTCAGCATTCTCAACGATCTGGAGCAGTTGATTAGGAACCCACACACATTCCAGATCTCCATAACCAGCTCTTAAACACACAAGATTCATGCTTCACCACTACTCCTTCTAGATATAAATACACCATTTTCCCTCCTATTGGTAACTCTGACCATAATCTTATAGCTCTTAGTTATAATGCTTTCTCTCCAACAGCTCCACCATGCCCTAAACGTACTTTCTGGCACTTTAATAGCTTCAATATTTGCTTTTCTATAGTCTGCGTCGCTTCTTTGCTAACTACCATTGGAATTACTCCTACTTTGGCTTGGGGGACGATTCGGTCTCTGCTGAAAAAGGTGGAGACAGTAATCGTCGATTAGATTAGCAGGTTCATTCCTTCTTCCTCTATAATCTTTTTCTCCTCAAAATTCATAGTTCAATGGCAATTGTTCTCTTGCCCTTCGGGAGAGAGACAATGCTTATCGTGAATGAAAAAACCCTCCTTCTCGTATCACTCTTTCTAATTTTCATTCAGTTCGAAATCGTTACAGGGATGTTCTTCGACGAAATAAGCGCACTTTCACTTAAAGGAAGAGCGCTGACCTCCATGATTCTTCCTTCTGATAAAAATTTCTTGCCTCTTGCTAAAAATATCTCTAACAACTTCTGTAAATCTGCCTTTCCTCCTCTTATTCGCTCTGATGGTACTGTAGCTAATACTCCCTCTGAAAAATGCTAATCTCTTCGTCCTCCTTTTATATCTAATTCCAGCCCTGATTGATTCTGGCACCCCCCCTCCTCCTACTCCTTCTTCTCTTTCAGGAATTCCATGTCTCTACCTGTGATTACTCACGATCGGGTGCATGGGATTCCTGAAATCTACGAACGTCAGGAAGACCAATGACCAGGATGGCATTCCCCCTCGTGTTCTGAGGAAGTGTGATTCCGAGTTAGCGCCTGTCCTCATTCAGATTTATTCTCTATGCCTTAATAGTAATGCTTTCCTCAGTGCTGGAAGCGCGCATATGTTCAGCCGATCCAGAAAAAAAAGGTAGCCGCTATGACCCTTCTAACTATCGACCTATAGCTCTCACTTGTATTCTATCTAAATTTTGAAACTCTAATTTCCTGGATCATTTGGAGTCTCATTCTCTTCTCAGCATGGCTTTCACGCTCGAGGTCAACTGATGACATATTTTCCTATATCACTGATTTATGGTCTTCTGCCTTTAGGAACTTCGGAGAGTCTTGTGTGGTGGCGCTTGACAAATCCAAGGCTTTTGACCGGGTATGGCATGCGTCACTGCTCTCCAAGCTCCCTTCCTTTGGATTTTCTCCTTCTCTTTGCTTATTGTTGTCTTGTTTTCTCTCAGATCGTTCAATTTCGGCACTTGTAGATGGAGTGACCTCTTCCTCTTTTTCTGTCAATTGTGGTGTTCCTCAGGGTTCTGTTTTATCTCTAACTTTATTCTTACTTTTCATTAACTTAATCTTCTCAACTCTGTTCACTCTTATGCTGATGACTTAGCTCTACACTCTTCTATTCATTTCAAAGCTTCTCTCCCTTTTGATTTTAGAGTTGCTTCTAGTCTTCAACTTTCCGATTCTGTTCTTGTCAATCTGGATGGGATTTTCCGGTGGAGTCATAGCATCCTTGTGAAATTCAACTCTTTAAAAACTCAACTTCTTCACATCTCCCTCTCAAAAACACCTCCCAACTTTCCTATCTTCTTCGATGGCTCTCCCGTCTCACCTGTAAATAACTTTAACATTCTTTGTCTAAACGTAAACAATAAATTGTCTTGAAAACCACATATCACAATGATTGCTAAAGCGGCCTCTAAGAAGCTAGGGAGTACTATTCAGGTTACGATAATTTTTTCCTTCTGAGCAGTTACTCCAAATTATATAAGGGTCTTATTCACCCTTGTATGGAGTACTGTTCTCACATTTGGAGGGGCTCCTGTTCCTCCACTCTCTTGGATAGGGTTGAGTCCAAGGCTAAAAGATTAATAAACTGTCCCCTTTCAAACGTCTCTTGATGTTGGTGCTTTATCTCTTTTCTATAGTTACTACAATGACAGCAGATGCTCGAGGAAATTGGCCTCTCGTATTCCACCTCCATTGCGTCGCCCTCGTTCCACAAAGGGTGCCCTGCTTTCCACAAATTTTGTGTGGATTATGGAAACCTTTCTCGCCACCTCTGTTCTGTGGAACTCCCTAACATCATCTATTTTTCCTCCTGTATTTAATCTTCCTCTTTTCAAGGTTCCGTCTGTAGCCACCTGAGAGATGTGCGTTAGGTTCAGTTTTCTTCTTCTTTGCCCGTGAGTGGTGGTGAACTGTAAAAAAAAAACTATTTGAAAAAGGAGTAACACATGTAGCCTAGGAAGTCACGAGGGGGCTTTCAATACAGGAGGAAAATAGATGATGTAAAGAGCTCCACAGAACAGAGGTGGCGAGAAAGGTTTCCATAATCCACACAAAATTTGTGCGAAAGCAGGGCACCCTTTGTGGAACGAGGGCGACGCAATGGAGGTGGAATACGAGAGGCCAATTTCCTCGAGCATCTGCTGTCATTGTAGTAACTATAGAAAAGAGATAAAGCACCAACATCACGTTGGGGACAGTTTATTAATTTTTAGCCTTGGACTCAACCCTATCCAAGAGAGTGGAGGAACAGGAGCCCCTCTCAAATGTGAGAACAGTACTCCATACAAGGGTGAATAAGACCCTTATATAATTGGAGTAACTGCACAGAAGGAAAAAATTATCGTAACCTGAATAGTACTCCTAGCTTCTTAGAGCCGCCTTAGCAATCATTGTGATATGTGGTTTTCAAGACAATTTATTGTTTACGTTTAGACAAAGAATGTTAAAGTTATTTACAGGTGAGACGAGAGTGCCATCGAAGAAGATAGGAAAGTTGGGAGGTGTTTTTATGAGAGAGATGGGAAGAAGTTGAGTTTTTAAAGAGTTGAATTTCACAAGGATGCTATGACTCCACCGGAAAATCCCATCCAGATTGACAACAACAGAATCGGAAAGTTGAAGACTAGAAGCAACTCTAAAATCAAAAGGGAGAGAAGCTTTGAAATGAATAGAAGAGTGTAGAGCTAAGTCATCAGCATAAGAGTGAACAGAGTTAGAAGTTAAGTTAATGAAAATAAGAATAAAGTTAGAGATAAAACAGAACCCCGAGGAACACCACAATTGACAGGAAAAGAGGAAGAGGTCACTCCATCTACAAGTGCCGAAATTGAACGATCTGAGAGAAAACAAGACAACAATAAGCAAAGAGAAGGAGAAAATCCAAAGGAAGGGAGCTTGGAGAGCAGTGACGCATGCCATACCCGGTCAAAAGCCTTGGATTTGTCAAGCGCCACCACACAAGACTCTCCGAAGTTCCTAAAGGCAGAAGACCATAAATCAGTGATATAGGAAAATATGTCATCAGTTGACCTCGAGCGTGAAAGCCATGCTGAGAAGAGAATGAGACTCCAAATGATCCAGGAAATTAGAGTTTCAAAATTTAGATAGAATACAAGTGAGAGCTATAGGTCGATAGTTAGAAGGGTCATAGCGGCTACCTTTTTTTTCTGGATCGGCTGAACATATGCGCGCTTCCAGCACTGAGGAAAGCATTACTATTAAGGCATAGAGAATAAATCTGAATGAGGACAGGCGCTAACTCGGAATCACACTTCCTCAGAACACGAGGGGGAATGCCATCCTGGTCATTGGTCTTCCTGACGTTCGTAGATTTCAGAATCCCATGCACCCGATCGTGAGTAATCACAGGTAGAGACATGGAATTCCTAAGAGAAGAAGGAGTAGGAGGAGGGGTGCCAGAATCAATCAGGCTGGAATTAGATATAAAAGGAGGACGAAGAGATTAGCATTTTCAGAGGGAGTATTAGCTACAGTACCATCAGAGCGAATAAGAGGAGGAAAGGCAGATTTACAGAAGTTGTTAGAGATATTTTTAGCAAGAGGCAAGAAATTTTTATCAGAAGGAAAATCATGGAGGTCAGCGCTCTTCCTTTAAGTGAAAGTGCGCTTATTTCGTCGAAGAACATCCCTGTAACGATTTCGAACTGAATGAAAATTAGAAAGAGTGATAGAGAAGGAGAGGTTTTTTCATTCACGATAAGCATTGTCTCTCTCCCGAAGGGCAAGAGAACAATTGCCATTGAACTATGAATTTTGAGGAGAAAAAGATATAGAGGAAGAAGGAATGAACCTGCTAATCTAATCGACGATTACTGTCTCCACCTTTTTCAGCAGAGACCGAATCGTCCCCAAGCCAAAGTAGGAGTAATTCCAATGGTAGTTAGCAAAGAAGCGACGCAGACTATAGAAAAGCAAATATTGAAGCTAATATTGAAGTGCCAGAAAGTACGTTTAGGGCATGGTGGAGCTGTTGAAGAGAAAGCATTTTAACTAAGAGCTATAATATTATGGTCAGAGTTACCAATAGAAGGGAAAATGGTGTGTTTATATCTAGAAGGAGCAGTGGTGAAGCATGAATCTTGTGTGTTTAAGAGCTGGTTATGGAGATCTGGAATGTGTGTGGGTTCCTAACCAACTGCTCCAGATCGTTGAGAATGCTGAATGATTTTGCCTCATTCCTATATGTATCAGTATGAGAGGAGCCCAACCATTCAATGTGGTGTACTTTGGAATCCCCAAAAATGGAGGACTTCGGCATTTGGATAAGAAGAATCAGCAGTCTCATGAGAAGTAGAAAGATATTGAAAAAGAACTGGAAAATTGTTCCATTAGGAAGCAGTCGCAGAAACACGAGATAACTGTAGCAGTAGGAAGAAAATTTAAGCCACAAAACATCGAAATTCAGAGATTCAAGATTTACGAAACTTGTCACAGGAGTGCTAATGTTAATATAGACACAGACTCCACCATTTAAACGGAAATTGTGAAAAACTTGTAATTAGAGACATTAAGGTTGTTAGTGAAAGAATCTCTGTCCAGCTGGGTCTCAGACAGAAGATTAAAGTTAGGACGAGAATTAGAAATGTGATGTACCACGGATGGATTAGCTCGGAAGCCACAGACGTTCAAAGATAATAGAAAACCCCCACCAAAGCCCAATCCCACGATCTCTCAGTTTAGACATTCAAGGAAACACATACAGACACACGCTGGCGCGCAAGTAAATAAGTACGCACACACGCACACACACAAGCACTCGGACGATTGCGTAAAAAATAAACTAGCATTAAAACTAATTATTATTAAAATTATTAAAGCTATTAAAATTAATATTAAAAATATTAAAACTATATATCATTAAAATAAATAATGAAATAAATTAATACTGGAGCAATTTTATTTAAAACCTTAAAGGAGAAAAAAAGTAATAGATTTAAAACGGTAAAACTTTAATCATTCCTAAAGCAATACTTAGCTTAAAAATTGTCGAACTCTTTTTTTCGATAAATACTTCTTCTATTTAATTATAACTAATAATTTAAATCTTTATGCACTTAAATAAAATTTAAAACGAACATCACAATTCAAACTAAAAAAAACATAAAAAAAACACACACTAGCTCAGGAGCACTATCAAACACATCCTTTCTCTGAGAGATTAAAAATATATATGATATAAAAACTATGCTTAAAAAAATCTACTTACAGTTGCTAAAATAGAGTGTGATTTTGTTAAGAGTAGTGAATTTGATGCTTGAAAGATGAAGAGCGAGATGCTTACTGGACAAGCATATAGATGTTCTTGTTTTGGGTCAAAAGAAACTGTAATTACCCATTGAAGAATGGATTAAAGGGAAATATCACAGCGCATCTTTAAAATCTGTATACTCATTATGGGGTTTCAATAGGTTGGAGGACGCCTTCGTTCTCCAAAATTACATTCTTATTAAGAAAATAGTAATGAACATTTATGTTAGCTCATATTTATTTATGTCAGCCATTAAATATTTATAAGCGCATCCACCTACTAGAGTTAAGAACAGGAAATTATTTGTCTGAAATTTTTAGGTTTTGCTATCTTGCCGAACAAGTTTGCATCTGGAGGAATTGGAAGCGCTCGGGCTTCGGAAAGAGGTGGACTCTCATCTCCTCAAATCACATCCCCTGGACATCATAAGAAACTTCATTCATTGGAACCTTTAGAACAAGGTATTTTTTAAAATGCATGTTTATATAAGTTCTAGTTATTTAGCTAAAGATAAATTGAAAGCTTTCTGATATTAATTAAATATAAGTAGATGTTTTCAGTAAATTATGTAATTAACTTCCCAAGGTTCAAATAAATCTAGTGAAAAATTTACAAGATATAAAAAAAAGAGATTTCAAGAAACGCAATTTCTTGATAACCACAGTAGGAAACTTCCTAAAAATGTTGAATATTTAAGATAGCTTTTTCATATATCATTCCTGTCTTCATATGACAACTTAAAAATATTATTGCTGTTTGGAACAGATTTTTTGAAAATTCAGAAGTAAAGCGACAAGACAATAATTAGAAAGATGTAAGGGGTTCCCTTCTTCATCACAAGTTAAATGAGAACAAGTATTTAGAGGGATTTAAAAGTTGAAATTGACAGTCAGAGGGCAAGCTTGAAAGCCCAACTTCTGAGAGCTACAGGAGGAGTGCTGTCAAGACTATATTCTTCTTAACATTAAGTTCAGTGAGATTAAAAGTCACATCTATTGAAAAATTAAAATGTTATTCGTAAATGATTTAAAAGTATGTGGAGAAGAAGGAATAGCTTAGGAATAAAGTAGAGTGGAATTAGAGGCAAATATTTGAATGAAGAATTCAGTTTTAACAGAAGCTAAATCAGTAGTTATATCATTGAAAGAAACAAGAGGTGGAAAGGAGGAAGAAGCAAAGTCAGAGTTGATTTTTTTTCCACAATACTAGAAAAAGCATGACGGAGAAGAACCATAAAGATTATGACATTTTCTACTGAGAAATGACATTTTAGTGTCATGAAGAATAGTTTTTGCACTGTTCCGGAATGAAATATAAGATAGATAAGATTGTGGAATTTGGGGACGATGATAATATTTGCGGGGAGAGTCTCTGCGACGAATAATAAGAAAATAAGCTGTGCTAAACCAAGATTTATGTGATTTAGTTAAAGTAAAAAAAAATTATATACTTAATCATTTCTTATCAAATTGCAAATGTCAGGTGAAAGAAATTAGTTTAATCTACAAGCTAAATGTATGTTGTATTATGTACCATAAACTTACTGTTTGAAAGTTAAATAAAACAAGACGAAGAACGAGGACCCCTCTTAACCCTCTAACTATCGTCCCATTTCCTTAACCTCCGTTCTTTCTAAAGTTTTCGAATCTATCCTTAACAGGAAGATTTCGAAACATCTCAATTCTTCTAATCTTATCTCTGATCGCCAGTATGGCTTTCGTAAGAAACGCTCTACTGGTGATCTCCTTCCCCTTCTCTCTGACTCTTGGTCCTTCGCTGTTCTGCATTTCGGTGAATCTTTTGCTGTTGCGCTAGACATATCGAAAGCTTTCGATAGAGTCTGGCACAAAGCTTTGATTTCCAAACTTCCCTCTTTCGGAATCTATCCTTCTCTCTCTGTGACCTTCTCTCTGATTTCCTTTCCGGTCGTTCTATAGCAGCAGTTGTAGACGACCACCGTTCTTCCTTTAAATCTATTAATAGTGGTGTTCCTCAAGGATCTGTCCTATCCCCAACACTTTTTCTACTTTTCATTAATGATCTTCTCTCTGTTACTTCATCTCCTATCCACTCCTATGCTGAAGACTCCACCCTTCATTACTCTTATCAACAACAGTTACTAGATGCAAGGAGGGTTGCCTTGGAGCAGCTGACCTCTGATCTATCTCGTATTTCTAATTGGGGCAGAGAGAACATGGTTGTTTTCAATGCCACCAAAACTCAATTCCTCCATCTCACCACTCGACACAATCTTCCACACAATCTTCTTGGAAAGATCACATTACCTCCCTTTCTTAACAAGCTTCTAAGAGGTTAGGTGTTCTGAGGCGCCATCAGTATTTCTTCACTCCACCCCAGTTGCTTGCTCTGTATAGGGGTATTGTTCGCCCTGTATGGAGTATGCTTCGCACATCTGCGGTGATTCCACACATACAGCTCTCCTAGAGAAGGTGGAGTCTAGGGCATTTCGTCTCATCAACTCTCCTGCTCTTACTAACTCTCTTCAATCTCTTTCTGCCCGTCGAATTGTTGCGTCACTCTCTCTATACTATCGCTATTACAATGAACACTGCTCTTCTGAACTCTCTCGTCGCATATTTCCTCCACTGAGAAGGGCTCGTGCGACTCGACTTTCTACACAGTCTCATCCTTTCTCTGTCCAACTCTCTGACCCCAGACTCAACCGCTATGCTCTGTCCTACATGTACTCTACCGGTAAAGACTGAAACACACTCCCTTCTGCTATTTTTCCAACTTCCTATGACTTACACACCTTCAAACGTCGTGTATCAGGTCACGTCGGCCTTTAATTTGACCATTCTTCCGTCTTTCCCCCTAACTCTGGTGGAATTTTAGTAGGCCTCTGGCCTTTGCCCACCAGAGGTGATATATATATAAAAAAAAAAAAAAGACATGAACAAACTACTGTTTATTGCAGCTTCATATTCTTTTTCAAAAAATTAGTATATAATATTTTGAAAGGCGTAAAAAAATACTGAAATACTTGTGAAAAAGAAATTTTATAGTTTTTAAAAGCATTTTTTCCATCTTTTCTATAATAATATATGAAATACTTACTAAGCAGAGTCGTTCAGTATTGAATTAGTGAACTTAAATAGTTTTTTAGTAAAATCTTTTGCTGATTCCAAACATGTAACATTCTTTTCATAATTCCAAACGGTTCCTGAGAAAAAGACTTTTAAAATGACACCTTGTCGAATGACCTTGAATTTGGCGGAATATGGGGCCCACAAAGGAAAAAATTAAATTTTTAGCAAACTTATGTGGCATTTTTATAGAAAATTTTCTCCTGATTCCAAATATGCAATTAGTTTTCCATAATTCCAAATGGTTACTGAAATATGATCACTCAAATTATGGTATGACTCACCAAAATTGAGGAATGCCTACTTCTGGAGGGCAAAAATTTCCCCATCTGTTTTTTCAACTCTTTTTAGTAAAATCTTTCCTGATTCCACATATGTAATTAGTTTTTCATAATTCCAAACGGTTCCTGAGAAAAAGACTTTTAAAGTCACCCATGTCGAATGACTTTGAATTTGGCAGCATATGGGGCCCCATTGATAAATTTTTTAAAAAGATTTTTTAAAAAACTATGGTTACATATTTTTAGCAAATTTTCTCCTGATTCCAAATATGTAATTAGTTTTTCTTAATTCCAAATGGTTACTGAGATATAACAACTCAAAAACATCTCGAAGGCGAACCCTCCGATAGCAACTTTTGGAGGGGTAAAATTTAAAAAAAATTTTCAATAGTTTTTTAGTAAAATCTTTGCTGATTCCAAATATATGTAATTAGTTTTTCATAATTTCAAACAGTTCCTGAGAAAATGACTTTTTAAGTGACACATATAGAACGACCTTGCATCTGGCGGCAAATGGCAACCACAAAAAATATTATTTATTTTTATTTTTTTTATTTTTTTGTCTTTTGATATATTTTTATGGATAATTTCCTGATTCCAAATATGTAATTAGTTTGTTATAATTCCAAATTGTTACTGGGATATGACCACTCAAACGTAAAATGTTGTTCATTGACAACAATTAAAGATTTGTTTTTCCGTGATTTTCTTGAAATAGCTCTTTTCAAAAAAAAAAAAAAGTTGCAAAAAAAAAAAAAAAAAAAAAAGGATGCGAAGATCTTTTTCAAACATTCTATGTGAATTAGAGGCAGTTAGAGGAAGATATATACGAAGTGTAATTCCCAAAATATATGCGGTGCACATAAAACATTCACTTGACGAATTTTTTTTTTTTTTAAATGAAAATTTCTAATTTCTGATGACTTTGGGCAATAGTCAACCATCTAAACCATCACCTATTATCCATATCTTATACTCTTTTTGATTCCTACATATTAGGGTTGGCCGAGCTCCGGAATTTTCCGCACCGCACCGCACCACACCGCACCAGGTCGTCGTGCACCGCACCGCACCAGTTGGCCTTCATTGCGCACCACACCGCACCGCACCGGAAGCAAAATGCAGTGCACCGCACCGCACCGCACCAAAAGCTAAACTAAGCGCACCGCACCGCACGAAATCAGCGCACCACGCACCGCACCGCACCGCACCGACATATACAATTAAGCATATATATATATATATATATATATATATATATATATATATATATATATATATAATATATATATATATATATATATATATATATATATATATATATATATATATATATATATACCTCTGGTGGGCAAAGGCCAGAGGCCTACTAAAATTCCACCAGAGTTAGGGGAAAGACGGAAGCCTGGTCAAATTAAAGGCCGACGTGACCTGATACACGACGTTTGAACGTGTGTAAGTCATTGGAAGTTGGAAAAAATAGAAGAAGGGAGTGTGTTCAAGACTTTACCAGTAGAGTACATGTAGGACAGAGCATAGCGGTTAAGTCTGGGGTCAGAGAGTTGGACAGAGAAAGGACGAGACTGTGTAGAAAGTCGAGTCGCACGAGCCCTTCTCGGTGGAGGAGGTATGTGACGAGAGAGTTCAGAAGAGCAGTGTCATTGTAATAGCGATATTATAGAGAGTGACGCAACAATTCGAAGCGCAGAAAGAGATTGAAGAGAGTTAGTAAGAGCAGGAGAGTTGATGAGACGAAATGCCCTAGACTCCACCTTCTCTAGGAGAGCTGTATGTATGGAACCACCCCAGATGTGCGAAGCATACTCCATACAGGGGCGAACAACACCCCTTTACACAGCAAGCAACTGGGGTGGAGTGAAGAAATACTGAAGGAGCCTCAGAACACCTAACCTCTTAGAAGCTTGTTTAGAAAGAGAGGTAATGTGATCTTTCCAAGAAAGATCACGAGAAAAGGAAACACCGAGAATATTAGGAAGAGATGAAGGTCTGAGTTTAGTGTTTTCGAAGAAGATATCATAGTTGTATGGAAGATTGTGTCGAGTGGAGAGATGGAGGAATTGAGTTTTTGAGGCATTGAAAAACCATGTTTTCTCTGCCCCAATTTGAAATACGAGATAGATCAGAGGTCAGCTGCTCCAAGGCAACCCTCCTTGCGTCTAGTAACTGTTGTTGAGAGGGGCGCCTTTCAAATTGAAAAGAGTAATGAAGGGTGGAGTCATCAGCATAGGAGTGGATAGGAGATGAAGTAACAGAGAGAAGGTCATTAATGAAAAGTAGAAAAAGTGTTGGGGATGGAACAGATAGTTGAGGAACACCACTATTAATAGATTTATAGGATGAACGGTAGCCGTCTATAACCAGAAAGGAAATCATAGAGAAGGCCACAAAGAGAAGGGTAGATTCCGAAAGAGGGAAGTTTGGAAATCAAAGCTTTGTGCCAGACTCTATCGAAAGCTTTCGAAATGTCCAGCGCGACAGCAAAAGTTTCACCGAAATGCCGAAGAGTGGAGGACCAAGAGTCCGAGAGAAAGGAAAGAAGATCACCAGTAGAGCGTCTCTCACGAAAGCCATACTGGCGATCAGAGATAAGATTAGAAGAATTGAGATGTTTCCAAATCTTTCTGTTAAAGATAGATTTGAAAACTTTAGAAAGAACGGAAGTTAAAGAAATTGGACGGTAGTTAGAGCGTTGAGAGGGGTCCCCCTTCTTTGGCACAGGCTGAATGAGCGCACGTTTTCAAGCAAGAAGGGAAGGTTGAAGTAGAAAGACATAGACGAAATAGTTTACCAAGGCATGTGCAAACTCGGAAGCACAAGTTTTGAGAACCACAGGAGGGATACCATCAGGATCGTATGCCTTCTTAGTGTTAAGTTCAGAGAAAGCAGAAATGACATCTTTAGAAGAAATTACAATTTTAGGTATAAAAGAGTTAGAGGGGGTTGAAGGAGTAGGAACAGCTCCGGAATTGTCTAAGGTTGTATGAAAGGCAAAAGTTTGAACAAAGAGTTCAGCTTTAGAGGAGGGCAAAACGGCAATTGAACCGTCAGAAGATACTAGAGGAGGGAAAGAGGAAGAAGCAAAGTTAGAGTTGACATTTTTGGCAAAATGCCAAAAAGGGCGAGAGAAAGAGGAGCCAGAAATATTATTGAATTTTCTACGGAGAAAAGAGTTTTTAGTATCTCGAAGAATAGATTTTGCTCGATTCCGGGATGAAATATAAGTTGAGTGAGTTTCTGGAGTTTGAAGACGACGGTATTCCCTAAAGGCAGCATCCCTGAGGCGAATAGCACGAGAACAGAGTTAAACCAAGGTTTGTTAGGTTTAGTGAAAGGGAAAGAATATGGAATGTATGCCTCCATGCCAGAGAGAATCACCTCCGTTATGCGCTCTTCACACTCCGAGGAACCCCTCCCACGGAAACAGTAATCATTCCTTGGAAAATCAGAAAAGTACGACCGCAAGTCAGACCAGTTAGTGGCACCGAAATGCCATAAACGTCTCCTCGACGAAGGCGGGGGCAGTTCTTGTGGAAGACTTGAAGTGACAGAACAAGATACAGAGATAAGAAGGTGATCGGATGAACCCAGAGGAGGAAAGAGTTTTACAGTATAAGGAGAAGGATAAGAAGTTAGGAAAAGATCGAGTATGTTGGGTTCATCACCGGTCGGGTAGGGAGGTTGCACCAACTGCTCAAGGTTGTTTTGGATAGAAAATTGGTAGGCGAGTTCACCAGCTGGATCAAAAGAACTAGATGAAAGTCATTGGCGGTGGTGAACATTGAAATCACCTAAAATGATGATTTCGGAGAAAGGAGAAGAAGAAGAATGTGTTCTATTTTAGAGTTAAGATAGTCGAAGAATTTTGGATAGTCTGTAGAGTTAGGAGACAAGTAGACAGAACAAATGAATTTAGTTTTGGAGTTCCAAAAAAGTTTAAGCCATAAAGTAAAGAATTCAGAAGATTCCAAATTAGAGACACAAGAAAGGACAACATCATTGTGCACGTATGCGCAATATCCGCCTTTGGCTGAAAATTGAGGATATATACTCAACAACAATTAATTAATGCTAGGAGAGTGACCCTGTAGTAGTCATCTTCTGGTCTTTCTCTCAGAGGGGAGAGAAAACATGGGAATTTTCAATCACCAAAACTTTGATCCTCCATCTTTCTACTCGATAGAACATTCAATGCAATTCTGACACCGCCATTCAAACTTTCGTCTGTCCTTAAATATTCTATTTCTTTTTCTCGTAATCTTTCTTTAAAGGATTACAATACTTCTCTATGAAAACAAGCTTCTATGATGTTTAATATTCTGGAGCTCCTTTGAAATTTGTTTACTTTTCACAGGTGTCTTGTTTTCACTGTATGGAGTACGTTTCACACATCTGGGATAGTCCCACTCATGTTGCTCTTGAAAAGATAGAATCAATGTCTTTTCAGTTCTTTCACACTAATTCTCTTCAATCTCTTTGCGCACGTCAAATTTCTGTTACTTTCCATTCTATCGCTCATTACAACAGCACTGCTCTTTTGAACTCTACTATCGCATACCTCCTTCAATGAAACAGGATAGTGAGACACGTCTTTCTACAATCTATTTATTTTTCTGTCAGGAAATTTCGAGAGGAAATGAGGAAGGTGGAATAAAGATATAACTTTAACTCTTCTGTCATGTTACCTTGAAATATTAACAATTCAATATATATAATATATATATATATAATATATATATATATATATATATATATATAATATAATATATATATATATATATATATATATATATATAAAATCTGACAAACAGATAATTATCGCAGGATTCATCAACTTCGGTGCGGTGCGCACCAGAGGCCGCGCCACGCACCGAACAGCATCTCACCGTTAATTTTCTTTTGCTCACCGTACCGCACAGCACTGCACTTTTATTTTTTCTTTGCTGAAAATGTGTTGAGCACCGTACCGCACCCGGTGCGTCTGCCAACCTACTACATATCCAAAATTTTGAAAAAAATTTTGAAAATCAAATTTTATGAGGATTTAGTGAAAAAGTCAAAGGGACGGGAGAGGAGTGTTTGAACCCCCCATAAAAAAATCTACAGCAGAAATTTGTCCCGTACAATAAATTCAGATTTACTAAGGTATACCGTATAAAAAAATTCTCCTCTCCTGTCCAGAAAAAACGTTTTATTTACTGGTTGGAGAGTACCCTTAATTAAGTATGTATGAACCAAAGTTTAAAATATTAGCTCATTTGTGAAAAGAAATTAATTTTTATCAGTAATTAGGTTATGTAAAAAACTAGATTGTTATACTCTTTTTATTTACGCGGAAATTTATTTACAATACTACCAATGTTAGTTCAGAGAAGTTATTTCATCAAATAGTATCCATTAGTGTATGGATATTAATTCAAAAACTTCTTCTTTAACTCCAGCTGAAATATTTTCCTATTCAGGTGCTCTAATTTTATTTACAATTCAAATGAAGAATTTAAAATCAGTTTTCAATTTAGTATTTACTTCGAGTTAAAAAGTACGAATTTAAAGCATCACTCGCTAAAGCTTATTGATATTTCCAGGGATGAAAACTACAAATTTGGTCAAATACATCTACAAAGAGGAATTACTATTACATAATCTTTCCTTGAGTAATTCCGATATCAGTTTTCAAAATATTTTTTCTGATACTGGTTTACTAAAATTATTTCATTAAAATTCACAAATTAACAGATGAATAAAATCTCAGTATTGTAAAAATTAAAAATGAATTAATTAGAATTAAATATCTAAGTAGAATTCATAATACTTAAAATTTCATATTTTAATTTTTACAAATACTGAGATTTTATTCATCTGTTAATTTGTGAAAATTTTAATGAAATAATTTTAGTAAACCAGTATCAGAAAAAATATTTTGAAAACTGATATCGGAATTACTCAAGGAAAGATTATGTAATAGTAATTCCTCTTTGTAGATGTATTTGACCAAATTTGTAGTTTTCATCTCCTGGAAATATCAATAAGCTTTAGCGAGTGATGCTTTAAATTCGTACTTTTTAACTCGAAGTAAATACTAAATTGAAAACTGATTTTAAATTCTTCATTTGAATTGTAAATAAAATTAGAGCACCTGAATAGGAAAATATTTCAGCTGGAGTTAAAGAAGAAGTTTTTGAATTAATATCCATACACTAATGGATACTATTTGATGAAATAACTTCTCTGAACTAACATTGGTAGTATTGTAAATAAATTTCCGCGTAAATAAAAAGAGTATAACAATCTAGTTTTTTACATAACCTAATTACTGATAAAAATTAATTTCTTTTCACAAATGAGCTAATATTTTAAACTTTGGTTCATACATACTTAATTAAGGGTACTCTCCAACCAGTAAATAAAACGTTTTTTCTGGACAGGAGAGGAGAATTTTTTTATACGGTATACCTTAGTAAATCTGAATTTATTGTACGGGACAAATTTCTGCTGTAGATTTTTTTATGGGGGGTTCAAACACTCCTCTCCCGGTTCCCATTTTGACTTTTTTCACTAAATCCTTCATAAAATTTGTATTTTTAAAAATTTTTTTTCAAAAACTTTTGGAAACATATGTATAGGGTTGGCCGACGCACCGCGGTGCGGTGCGGTGCGGTGCGGTGCGCAACACATTTTCAGCAACCCGGTGCGGTGCGGTGTGGTGCGAAAGAAAAAATAAAAGTGCGGTGCGGTGCGGTGAGCAAAAGAAAATTAACGGTGCGGTGCGGTGCGGTGCGTGGTGCGGCCTCTGGTGCGCACCGCACCGAAGTTGATGTATCCTGCGATAATCATCTGTTTGTCAGATTTATTATATATATATATATATATATATATATATATATATATATATATATATATATATATATATATATATATATATATATATATATATATATATATATATATATGAAATTGTTCATATTTTCAAGGTATCATGACAGAAGAGTTAAAGTTACTATCTTTATTCCACCTTCCTCATTTCCTCTCGAAATTTCCTCGACAGAAAAATGAAATAGATTGTAAAAAGACGTGTCTCACTATCCTGTTTCATTGAAGGAGGTATGCGATAGTAGAGTTCAAAAGAGCAGTGCTGTTGTAATGAGCGATAGAATGGAAAGTAACAGAAATTTGACGTGCGCAAAGAGATTGAAGAGAATTAGTGTGAAAGAACTGAAAAGACTTAGATTCTATCTTTTCAAGAGCAACATGAGTGGGACTATCCCAGATGTGTGAAACGTACTCCATACAGTGAAAACAAGACACCTGTGAAAAGTAAACAAATTTCAAAGGAGCTCCAGAATATTAAACATCATAGAAGCTTGTTTTCATAGAGAAGTATTGTAATCCTTTAAAGAAAGATTACGAGAAAAAGAAATAGAGAATATTTAAGGACAGACGAAAGTTTGAATGGCGATGTCAGAATTGCATTGAATGTTCTATCGAGTAGAAAGATGGAGGATCAGAGTTTTGGTGATTGAAAATTCCCATGTTTTCTCTCCCCTCTGAGAGAAAGACCAGAAGATGACTACTACAGGGTCACTCTCCTAGCAGTTAATTAATTGTTGTTGAGTATATATCCTCAATTTTCAGCCAAAGGCGGATATTGCGCATACGTGCACAATGATGTTGTCCTTTCTTGTGTCTCTAATTTGGAATCTTCTGAATTCTCTACTTTATGGCTTAAACTTTTTTGGAACTCCAAAACTAAATTCATTTGTTCTGTCTACTTGTCTCCTAACTCTACAGACTATCCAAAATTCTTCGACTATCTTAACTCTAAAATAGAACACATTCTTCCTTCTTCTCCTTTCTCCGAAATCATCATTTTAGGTGATTTCAATGTTCACCACCGCCAATGACTTTCATCTAGTTCTTTTGATCCAGCTGGTGAACTCGCCTACCAATTTTCTATCCAAAACAACCTTGAGCAGTTGGTGCACCTCCCCCTACCCGATGGTGATGAACCCAACATACTCGATCTTTTCCTAACTTCTTATCCTTCCCCTTATACTGTAAAACTCTTTCCTCCTCTGGGTTCATCCGATCACCTTCTTATCTCTGTATCTTGTTCTGTCACTTCAAGTCTTCCACAAGAACGCCCCCGCCTTCGTCGAGGAGACGTTTATGGCATTTCGGTGCCACTAACTGGTCTGACTTGCGGTCGTACTTTTCTGATTTTCCAAGGAATGATTACTGTTTCCGTGGAAAGGGTTCCTCGGAGTGTGAAGAGCGCATAACGGAGGTGATTCTCTCTGGAATGGAGGCGTACATTCCATATTCTTTCCTTTCAACTAAACCTAACAAACCTTGGTTTAACTCTGTTCTCGTGCTATTCGCCTCAGGGATGCTGCCTTTAGGGAATACCGTCGTCTTCAAACTCCAGAAACTCACTCAACTTATATTTCATCCCGGAATCGAGCAAAATCTATTCTTCGAGATACTAAAAACTCTTTTCTCCGTAGAAAATTCAATAATTTTTCTGGCTCCTCTTTCTCTCGCCCTTTTTGGCATTTTGCCAAAAATGTCAACTCTAACTTTGCTTCTTCCTCTTTCCCTCCTCTAGTATCTTCTGACGGTTCAATTGCCGTTTTGCCCTCCTCTAAAGCTGAACTCTTTGTTCAAACTTTTGCCTTTCATTCAACCTTAGACAATTCCGGAGCTGTTCCTACTCCTTCAACCCCCTCTAACTCTTTTATGCCTAAAATTGTAATTTCTTCTAAAGATGTCATTTCTGCTCTCTCTGAACTTAACACTAAGAAGGCATACGATCCTGATGGTATCCCTCCTGTGGTTCTCAAAACTTGTGCTTCCGAGTTTGCACAATGCCTTGGTAAACTATTTCGCCTATGTCTTTCTACTTCAACCTTCCCTTCTTTCTTGAAACGTGCGCTCCTTCAGTCTGTGCCAAAGAAGGGGGACCCCTCTCAACGCTCTAACTACCGTCCAATTTCTTTAACTTCCGTTCTTTCTAAAGTTTTCGAATCTATCCTTTAACAGGAAAGATTTGGAAACTTCATCTTCTAATCTTATCTCTGATCGCCAGTATGGCTTTCGTAAAGAACGCTCTACTGGTGATCTTCTTTCCTTTCTCTCGGACTCTTGGTCCTCCACTCTTCGGCATTTCGGTGAAACTTTTGCTGTCGCGCTGGACATTTCGAAAGCTTTCGATAGAGTCTGGCACAAAGCTTTGATTTCCAAACTTCCCTCTTTCGGAATCTACCCTTCTCTTTGTGGCCTTCTCTATGATTTCCTTTCTGGTTAGATAGACGGCTACCGTTCATCCTATAAATCTATTAATAGTGGTGTTCCTCAACTATCTGTTCCATCCCCAACACTTTTCTAGTTTTCATTAATGACCTTCTCTCTGTTACTTCATCTCCTATCCACTCCTATGCTGATGACTCCACCCTTCATTACTCTTTTCAATTTGAAAGCCGCCCCTCTCAACAACAGTTACTAGACGCAAGGAGGGTTGCCTTGGAGCAGCTGACCTCTGATCTATCTCGTAATTTCAAATTGGGCAGAGAAAACATGGTTGTTTCAATGCCTCAAAAACTCAATTCCTCCATCTCTCCACTCGACACAATCTTCCATACAACTATGATATCTTCTTCGAAAACACTAAACTCAGACCTTCATCTCTTCCTAATATTCTCGGTGTTTCCTTTTCTCGTGATCTTTCTTGGAAAGATCACATTACCTCTCTTTCTAAACAAGCTTCTAAAAGGTTAGGTGTTCTGAGGCGCCTTCAGTATTTCTTCACTCCACCCCATTTGCTTGCTGTGTAAAGGGGTGTTGTTCGCCCCTGTATGGAGTATGCTTCGCACATCTGGGGTGGTTCAATACATACAGCTCTCCTAAAGAAGGTGGAGTCTAGGGCATTTCGTCTCATCAACTCTCCTGCTCTTACTAACTCTCTTCAATCTCTTTCTGCGCTTCGAATTGTTGCGTCACTCTCTATAATATCGCTATTACAATGACACTGCTCTTCTGAACTCTCTCGTCACATACCTCCTCCACCGAGAAGGGCTCGTGCGACTCGACTTTCTACACAGTCTCGTCCTTTCTCTGTCCAACTCTCTGACCCCAGACTTAACCGCTATGCTCTGTCCTACATGTACTCTACTGGTAAAGTCTTGAACACACTCCCTTCTTCTATTTTTTAAACTTCCAATGACTTACACACGTTCAAACGTCGTGTATCAGGTCACGTCGGCCTTTAATTTGACCAGGCTTCCGTCTTTCCCCCTAACTCTGGTGGAATTTTAGTAGGCCTCTGGCCTTTGCCCACCAGAGGTGAAATATATATATATATATATATATATATATATATATATATATATATATATATATATATATATATATATAATATATATATATATATATATATAATATATATATATATATATATATGCTTAATTGTATATGTCGTCGGTGCGGTGCGGTGCGTGGTGCGCTGATTTCGGTGCGGTGCGGTGCGCTTAGTTTAGCTTTTGGTGCGGTGCGGTGCGGTGCACTGCATTTTGCTTCCGGTGCGGTGCGGTGTGGTGCGCAATGAAGGCCAACTGGTGCGGTGCGGTGCACGACGACCTGGTGCGGTGTGGTGCGGTGCGGTGCGGAAAATTCCGGAGCTCGGCCAACCCTAATATGTAGGAATAGTATATATGGATAATAGGTGATGGTTTAGATGGTTGACTATTGCCCAAAGTCATCAGAAATTAGAAATTTTCATTTAAAAAAAAAAAAAAATTTCGTCAAGTGAATGTTTTATGTGCACCGCATATATTTTGGGAATTACACTTCGTATATATCTTCCTCTAACTGCCTCTAATTCACATAGAATGTTTGAAAAAGATCTTCGCATCCTTTTTTTTTTTTTTTTTTTTTGCAACTTTTTTTTTTTTTTTTTTGAAAAGAGCTATTTCAAGAAAATCACGGAAAAACAAATCTTTAATTGTTGTCAATGAACAACATTTTACGTTTGAGTGGTCATATCCCAGTAAACAATTTGGAATTATAAAAAACTAATTACATATTTGGAATCAGGAAATTATCCATAAAAATATATCAAAAGACAAAAAAATAAAAAAAAAAAAATAAATAATATTTTTTGTGGTTGCCATTTGCCGCCAGATGCAAGGTCGTTCTATATGTGTCACTTAAAAAGTCATTTTTCTCAGGAACTGTTTGAAATTATGAAAAACTAATTACATATATTTGGAATCAGCAAAGATTTTACTAAAAAACTATTGAAATTTTTTTTTTAAATTTTACCCCTCCAAAAGTTGCTATCGGAGGGTTCGCCTTCGAGATGTTTTTGAGTTGTTATATCTCAGTAACCATTTGGAATTATGGAAAACTAATTACATATTTGGAATCAGGAGAAAATTTGCTAAAAATATGTAACCATAGTTTTTTAAAAAATCTTTTTAAAAAATTTATCAATGGGGCCCCATATGCTGCCAAATTCAAAGTCATTCGACATGGGTGACTTTAAAAGTCTTTTTCTCAGGAACCGTTTGGAATTATGAAAAACTAATTACATATGTGGAATCAGGAAAGATTTTACTAAAAAGAGTTGAAAAAACAGATGGGGAAATTTTTGCCCTCCAGAAGTAGGCATTCCTCAATTTTGGTGAGTCATACCATAATTTGAGTGATCATATTTCAGTAACCATTTGGAATTATGGAAAACTAATTGCATATTTGGAATCAGGAGAAAATTTTCTATAAAAATGCCACATAAGTTTGCTAAAAATTTAATTTTTTCCTTTGTGGGCCCCATATTCCGCCAAATTCAAGGTCATTCGACAAGGGTCATTTTAAAAGTCTTTTTCTCAGGAACCGTTTGGAATTATGAAAAGAATGTTACATGTTTGGAATCAGCAAAAGATTTTACTAAAAAACTATTTAAGTTCACTAATTCAATACTGAACGACTCTGCTTAGTAAGTATTTCATATATTATTATAGAAAAGATGGAAAAAATGCTTTTAAAAACTATAAAATTTCTTTTTCACAAGTATTTCAGTATTTTTTTACGCCTTTCAAAATATTATATACTAATTTTTTGAAAAAGAATATGAAGCTGCAATAAACAGTAGTTTGTTCATGTCTTTTTTTTTTTTATATATATATCACCTCTGGTGGGCAAAGGCCAGAGGCCTACTAAAATTCCACCAGAGTTAGGGGAAAAGACGGAAGAATGGTCAAATTAAAGGCCGACGTGACCTGATACACGACGTTTGAAGGTGTGTAAGTCATAGGAAGTTGGAAAAATAGCAGAAGGGAGTGTGTTTCAGTCTTTACCGGTAGAGTACATGTAGGACAGAGCATAGCGGTTGAGTCTAGGGTTAGAGAGTTGGACAGAGAAAGGATGAGACTGTGTAGAAAGTCGAGTCGCACGAGCCCTTCTCAGTGGAGGAAGTATGCGACGAGAGAGTTCAGAAGAGCAGTGTTCATTGTAATAGCGATAGTATAGAGAGAGTGACGCAACAATTCGACGGGCAGAAAGAGATTGAAGAGAGTTAGTAAGAGCAGGAGAGTTGATGAGACGAAATGTCCTAGACTCCACCTTCTCTAGGAGAGCTGTATGTGTGGAATCACCGCAGATGTGCGAAGCATACTCCATACAGGGCGAACAATACCCCTATACAGAGCAAGCAACTGGGGTGGAGTGAAGAAATACTGATGGCGCCTCAGAACACCTAACCTCTTAGAAGCTTGTTAAGAAAGGGAGGTAATGTGATCTTTCCAAGAAGATTGTGTGGAAGATTGTGTCGAGTGGTGAGATAGAGGAATTGATTCTTGGTGGCATTGAAAACAACCACGTTCTCTCTGCCCCAATTAGAAATACGAGATAGATCAGAGGTTAGCTGCTCCAAGGCAACCCTCCTTGCATCTAGTAACTGTTGTTGATAAGAGTAATGAAGGGTGGAGTCTTCAGCATAGGAGTGGATAGGAGATGAAGTAACAGAGAGAAGATCATTAATGAAAAGTAGAAAAAGTGTTGGGGATAGGACAGATCCTTGAGGAACACCACTATTAATAGATTTAAAGGAAGAACGGTGGTCGTCTACAACTGCTGCTATAGAACGACCGGAAAGGAAATCAGAGAGAAGGTCACAGAGAGAAGGATAGATTCCGAAAGAGGGAAGTTTGGAAATCAAAGCTTTGTGCCAGACTCTATCGAAAGCTTCGATATGTCTAGCGCAACAGCAAAAGATTCACCGAAATGCAGAACAGCGAAGGACCAAGAGTCAGAGAGAAGGGAAGGAGATCACCAGTAGAGCGTTTCTTACGAAAGCCATACTGGCGATCAGAGATAAGATTAGAAGAATTGAGATGTTTCCAAATCTTCCTGTTAAGGATAGATTCGAAAACTTTAGAAAGAACGGAGGTTAAGGAAATGGGACGATAGTTAGAGGGTTAAGAGGGGTCCTCGTTCTTCGTCTTGTTTTATTTAACTTTCAAACAGTAAGTTTATGGTACATAATACAACATACATTTAGCTTGTAGATTAAACTAATTTCTTTCACCTGACATTTGCAATTTGATAAGAAATGATTAAGTATATAATTTTTTTTTACTTTAACTAAATCACATAAATCTTGGTTTAGCACAGCTTATTTTCTTATTATTCGTCGCAGAGACTCTCCCCGCAAATATTATCATCGTCCCCAAATTCCACAATCTTATCTATCTTATATTTCATTCCGGAACAGTGCAAAAACTATTCTTCATGACACTAAAATGTCATTTCTCAGTAGAAAATGTCATAATCTTTATGGTTCTTCTCCGTCATGCTTTTTCTAGTATTGTGGAAAAAAAATCAACTCTGACTTTGCTTCTTCCTCCTTTCCACCTCTTGTTTCTTTCAATGATATAACTACTGATTTAGCTTCTGTTAAAACTGAATTCTTCATTCAAATATTTGCGTCTAATTCCACTCTACTTTATTCCTAAGCTATTCCTTCTTCTCCACATACTTTTAAATCATTTACGAATAACATTTTAATTTTTCAATAGATGTGACTTTTAATCTCACTGAACTTAATGTTAAGAAGAATATAGTCTTGACAGCACTCCTCCTGTAGCTCTCAGAAGTTGGGCTTTCAAGCTTGCCCTCTGACTGTCAATTTCAACTTTTAAATCCCTCTAAATACTTGTTCTCATTTAACTTGTGATGAAGAAGGGAACCCCTTACATCTTTCTAATTATTGTCTTGTCGCTTTACTTCTGAATTTTCAAAAAATCTGTTCCAAACAGCAATAATATTTTTAAGTTGTCATATGAAGACAGGAATGATATATGAAAAAGCTATCTTAAATATTCAACATTTTTAGGAAGTTTCCTACTGTGGTTATCAAGAAATTGCGTTTCTTGAAATCTCTTTTTTTTATATCTTGTAAATTTTTCACTAGATTTGTTTTGAACCTTGGGAAGTTAATTACATAATTTACTGAAAACATCTACTTATATTTAATTAATATCAGAAAGCTTTCAATTTATCTTTAGCTAAATAACTAGAACTTATATAAACATGCATTTTAAAAAATACCTTGTTCTAAAGGTTCCAATGAATGAAGTTTCTTATGATGTCCAGGGGATGTGATTTGAGGAGATGAGAGTCCACCTCTTTCCGAAGCCCGAGCGCTTCCAATTCCTCCAGATGCAAACTTGTTCGGCAAGATAGCAAAACCTAAAAATTTCAGACAAATAATTTCCTGTTCTTAACTCTAGTAGGTGGATGCGCTTATAAATATTTAATGGCTGACATAAATAAATATGAGCTAACATAAATGTTCATTACTATTTTCTTAATAAGAATGTAATTTTGGAGAACGAAGGCGTCCTCCAACCTATTGAAACCCCATAATGAGTATACAGATTTTAAAGATGCGCTGTGATATTTCCCTTTAATCCATTCTTCAATGGGTAATTACAGTTTCTTTTGACCCAAAACAAGAGCATCTATATGCTTGTCCAGTAAGCATCTCGCTCTTCATCTTTCAAGCATCAAATTCACTACTCTTAACAAAATCACACTCTATTTTAGCAACTGTAAGTAGATTTTTTTAAGCATAGTTTTTATATCATATATATTTTTAATCTCTCAGAGAAAGGATGTGTTTGATAGTGCCCTGAGCTAGTGTGTGTTTTTTTTATGTTTTTTTTAGTGAATTGTGAGTCGTTTTAAATTTTATTTAAGTGCATAAAGATTTAAATTAGTTATAATTAAATAGAAAAGTATTACGAAGAGTCGACAATTTTTAAGCTAAGTATTGCTTAGGAAGATTAAATGTTTTCCGTTTAATCTATTACTTTTTCCCTAGGTTAAAATAAAATTGCTCCATTTAATTATTTTCATTGTATTATTTATGATATATATTAAATTTTTAATATTAATTTAATAGCTTTAATAATTTTAATAATAATTAGTTTTAATGCTAGTTTATTTTTTACGCAATCGTCCGAG
>SEYY01018217.1:0-15682 GCA_009176605.1 Armadillidium nasatum
ATATATATATATATATATATATATATATATATATATATATATATATATATATATATATATATATATATATGTATATGTATGTATATATGTATGTGTGGATAAAATCTATTTTGGTGCCCTTGGAACGGAAGGTCGGAATTGAAAAAAAAAAAATTTACAGGGTATATCTATGATGCCTAAATAGGTAATTAAGGTGCGAAATTTTTTTTTTTTTTTTTTTTTTTTTTTTTTTTTTTTTTGCAACGGAATGTCGGAATTGAAAAAATTTTTCACAGGGTGTATCTATGATACCTAAATAGGTGTTTAAGGTGCGAATTTTTTTTTTGTGGTAAATTTTTTTTTTTTTTTTTTTTTTGCAACGGAAGATCGGAATTTTTTTAAAAAAATGTTTTCACAGGATGTATCTATGATGCTTGAATAGGTGTTTAAGGCGCGAAAAATTTTTTAAAAATTAAAACGCCACCTTAGGGAGCTCGAGCCGACGGGGGACAGAGGGGGGAACGAAGTCTCCCCGTTCTCAACAGTTTAAGGCTGAGAGCACCCTACGCTAGGCATCTTGGCGGATTACCCTATGAATTCCTTTAGCTAAAAAAATTTTGTACTTAAAAATTTTTTTTTTTCGCGCCTTAAACACCTATTTAGGTATCATAGATAGGCCCTGTGAAAAAATTAAAATTCAGACCATCCGTTGCAAAAAAAAAATTTTTTTTTTTTTCGCACCTTAAACACCTATTTAGGCATCATAGATACACCCTGTGAACAAAATTTTCAATTCCGATCTTCCGTTGCAAGGGTACCAAAATAGACTTTTACTTATATATATATATATATATATATATATATATATATATATATATATATATATATATATATATATATATATATATATATATATATATATATATATATATATATATATGGTTAGCGCGTTTGCTTACCATCTAAGAGGTCTGGGTTCGAGTCCCGAGATAGCAGACTGTAAAAAGTCGTAATACTATATATAGATATAGATTTTAGCAGATTTAAAATACTTATATATATATATATATATATATATATATATATATATATATATATATATATATATATATATATATATATATATATATATATATATATATATATATATATATATATATATATATATATATATATATATATATGAGAGAGAGAGAGAGAGAGAGAGAGAGCACAGAGCTACAAGAAATGCTACAAGAAATGCTTGAAGAGTAAGTAGAACGCACGTAACAGAGCTGATGAAATATAGAAAAAAAATTAATTTTTTGAACGAGATTTTCATGTATAAAACAATCAGTATATGCTCACCCAATGCACAGTGACGCCCATAAAGCTTCGGTGCTTTGTAGACCAAACATCAGCAGTTGTACATAAGAAGGCTTGTTGACTTAAATCTGTTTTTATCTTCGCGTACACTTCATCCACTTTCTGAAATATGTGACGGCCAAGAGAACGTCTTGACATCAATGCTAAAGTTGGATATACTCCTGTATTAATAATAATAATAATAATAATAATAATAATAATAATTACACTTAAAAAAATAAAGATATTTCTCGTTGAATTAAACGAATATATCAGTAAAAAATTTCCTATTCTATTACTTTCAAGTTTCGATTTTGTCTGCAACGTTGTTTGAAAAATTTTTTTTTTACTTTAGTTAAATATCTATTAACTATTACCTGAAAACAAATCCTTGAACCTCTCGTTTTCAACTATCGAGAGAGGATGCATCCCATCTATTACAAAAGCTGCTACCTTTTCATCAAATTGTTTTTGATCTATTCGACAGCATACCAATTTCCCTCCGAAGGGAAGAACCGTCTGACGTTCTTTACTTGACGATTGAACATTTTGTGATGCGAAGGTTTTCCTTCTCTTAGGTTTATTTTTACGATACTCTTCAAATTCTGAACATCTATCTGGATGACGTCTCTGCATTTCAAAATCACATTATTATTATTATTATTATTATTATTATTATTATTATTATCATTATTATTATTATTAGGAAAAAGCAGACATACTCATACTGACATACTGTTACATACATACCTTTATATGGGTCTTCAAGTTGGCTGAAGTTGATAAGTCAGCGCTTAGGAAAACGCCTGGCTTTGATGGGCAAAGAAGACATAAAAATTTAACTTTTTCTTCATATTTACCAACTACTGTGAAAAATTTACCGCACAATATCAAGTCAGATTTTGTCCAATTACTGTCCGGAACATCGATCAAGATGTCAGCAGCTTTTTCTGCATTTGAAAATTCTTCATTCTCAACTGTCTTTTCAGTCATTTCAGATATTTATTATAATATTCAAAATAAGATGTAAAAAACACATCTAACACAAGCAACATTTGTTTCCAAACTGAATTGCAATGAGAGCGAACAAATTGGGAAAGTGAAGAGTCACCCACAACAGGTCGAAACACGAACAAACAGGCAATAACATTATTTCAAGATAATATATATTTTTTAAAATAATCTCCCTCTCCCTCTTGTAAATTGTGCGTTGTAAGGAAGAAACAAAACTGAACAGGTTCTAACACAAAATGCAAGTAAATATATTAAAAATTGTTGAAATTATATTCATATTTAGACAAAAAAGGATCTCTCTCTCTCTCTCTCTCTCTCTCTCTCTCTCTCTCTCTCTCTCTCTCTATATATATATATATATATATATATATATATATATATATATATATATATATATATATATATATATATATATATATATATATATATATATATATATATATAATAATCTTGAAAAATTAAAATTCGTTTCCATAAAAATAAACAAAAATGTCAACACAGTGGAGTTTCGTGTGTAGGATGTAACGAGTAACGGAAAAACCCGTTATAATTTGTAAAAATGGGGTAGCGTTACCGTTACATCGTTACATTTTAAAACCCTTTTAAGCGTTACCGTTACTCGTTACATTTGTAACGCCGTTACATGTAACGCGTTACTGCCCACCTCTGGACTCATAGTTATGTCGAAAGTTATGTTCAGTAGAGAGATAGAGGAATTGAGTTTTTGAAGTATTGAAAATGACCATGTTTTTTCTGCCCCAAATTGAAATATGAGAAAAGCAGAGGTTTGTTGCTCCAAGGCTTTCAAATTGAAAGGAGTAATGAAGAGTGAAGTTATTGGCATGGAAAGTCTGCATAGTGGATGAAGTAATAGAGAGAATGTCATTAAAGAAAATTTAAAAAAAAAGAGTTTTGGTTATGGCAGATCCCTGAGGAGCACAATTATTAATAGATTTAAAGGAAGAATCATAGTCATGTATAACAGCTGCTATGGAACAATCAGAGAGGATAAATATAGCTTGTGAAAAAGTGAAATTTGAAAATCAAACATATGTTCCAGACTTTATCGAAGGCTTTGAATATGTCCAGCACTATTATGAAATTTGAAAGATTCACCAAAACACTGAAGAATGGAAGACCAAGAGTCGTAAATGGGAAAAATCACAAGTAGAAAGCTCTTCATCAAAGCCATACTAGCGATCAGAGATAAAATTGGAAGAATTGAGGTGTATCCAAATCTTCATGTTAAGGATAGATTTGAAAACTTTAGAAAGAGCGGAGGTTAAGGAAATAGGACAATAGTTAAAGGGTTGAGAGGGATCCCCCTTTAACACAGGCTGAATGAGTACACATTTCCAGCAATATAGAAAGGTCGAAGTAGAAAGACAAAGATGGAATAGTTTACCAAGGCAGGTTGTAAGCTCAGAATCACAAATTTTGAGAACTGCAGGAGGAATACCATCAGGATCATACATTATTTTTAGTGTTAAATGCAGAGAGAGCAGAAATGACATCTTCAGAAATTTAATATTAGGCATAAGTGAGTTGGAGAGGGCTGAAAGAGGAGGAATAACTATGGATTCGTCAAAGGTAGAATTAGGGGCAAAAGTGAGTGAAGAAATCAGCTGTGCCTGTAGTCAAAATGACAGTTGTGCTGTTAGAAGGTACTAGAGGAGGGAAAGAGAAGAAGAAGAAGCAGTGTTAGAGTCTACATTTTTTTTTTTTACTTTACAAAAGGCCCGAAAGGGTTATGATTAAGGAGGACCAGAAAGATTATTCCATTTACGATTGAGAAATAAGCTTTTTGTGTTACGGAGAATAGATTTTGCATGATTCCAGGAATAAATAAAAGATGTATTGGTATCTAGAGTTTGAAGATGATGTTAATTCCTGAAAGCAACATCTCTTCAGAGAACAAAGGGAGTTAAACAAAAGTATGTTAGGATTAGTTGAAGGGAAGAAATACGGAATGTACTTCTCCATCCCATAGGTATACTTTGGTATACGCCTTGCCCACTCTAAGAAGTTCTTCTGAACTGTAATCACAGAAGTAGAACCGCAAGTCAGACCAGTTAGCAGTACCGAAATGCCAGAATCGTCTCCTCTCTCTAGGCGGGGGCTGTTCTTGTAGAAGACTTGAAGGGACATAACAAGATAAGAAGGTGATTGGATGAACCCAGAGGAGGAAAGAGTTTAACAGTGTAAGGAGAAGGATATGAGGTTAGGAATGGATCAAGTATGTTGGGCTCATAAACAAGACTGGTAGTTGCATCAGTTACTTAAGGTTATTCTAAATAGAAAAGTGGTAGTTGAGTTCACCAGTTCTATAAAGAAAACTTGACGAAAGCCATTGGCAGTGGTGAACTTTTAAATCACCTAAAGTGATAGTTTCAGAGAAAGGAGAAGAAAGAATATGTTTTATTTTGAAGTTTAGAGAGTCTAAGAATTTTTTATGGTCCAAAGAATAAATAAAGAGAACAAATGAATTTAATTGTAGAATTGCAAGAGAGCTTATGCCATTAAATAAGAAATTCAGAAGATTCCAAATTAGTTACACGAGAACAAACATCGTTACGCACATTTGCCCAACATTCTTCTTTGGCTGAAAATTGTGAATGAAGACAGTAATAGGTAACATGGTAGGGCTTTCTGTCAGAGTACTGAGCACCTGTGTTTCAGTTAAGAATAAGAGATGAGGTTAAGAAGAGAGGTAATGTTTGAAAAAGTGGAAATTTGACAAGAGACTGCGGATGTTACAGAAATTAATAAAAAAGATCTTGCATCAAGGCAAGCTGGCAGTTAAGTTTTGGTGACACCATGTCCATCATCATTGGCCACCAACTCCCAAGTGATGATGGGGTGAGGTGGATCATTGTTTGGATGCCGCCCCTTCAAGTATCTCTGAGGCAGCTATATGTTTTACCATTTATTTTTGAAAAGTAAATGTACAAGTAAGCACTTGTAATTTTATTGGGCACATGCACTCCAATATATATAAGGAGTATAATAGAAATCCTCTTCTTTTTTTTTCTCTCTTGTGGGCAAAGGCTGGAGACTCCAATTTCCACCGGAGTTGGAACAATTTATCAGGGTCGCTGGAAGCCAACATCTCCAGATAGATGGGAGTTAAAAGTGTTCAAGTCAAAGGAAGTTGGGAAAAGAGATAAAGGGAGTGTGTTACATACTTTACCAGTTTCAGATCACTTTCAGCAGTATGGGAGTACTTTACAATGTTTCATGATAGGCTTGAAATAACTAAATGAAACATCTGCAGTCAGAAAATTCGAAGAGGATCTCCGTTTGCCTCAAGTAAAAAATTTTCAACCTAATCTTTATGGGGACATCAAAAATCAAAACACAAAGATGAACATTCACTAGCAGAAAAGGAGCTGTCAAAAGAAACAGAAAAGAAAAAGAAAAAGAAAATGTTGAAAAAGCAAGGAAAAAATCTTAAGTATCTTATACTTTGTGTGAAAATTTTTTTTTTATTATTTGAATGATTGAGCTGAAATTTTCAGGGTATATACATTTTTCCCGAAATTCTAAGTTGGTTTTAGGCGTTCTTCTGAGTCTATAACGGTTTGAAAGTTGTTTAGACTCAAAGTTGAAAAAAAATGAATAGAGGAGTTAAACCACTTGTCCACGTGAGCTGAAAATTTAACTGAATAATCTTAGCCTCAATTTTTTTCATTAGTTTGAACAGATTTTTGATATCACATCTAGAAAAAAAGTTATAAGCACTTGAAAATTTTTTTTGCAAAAATTGTACCCTTCCGGAGAAAAAAATTATTTAAAAAAAAAAATGTTATTTACTAATTTTTTTTATTTTTGGAAATTGTTTAGAGGAGGGACAGGGCTACAACTTTTATTTAGTGCATTATTAAATGCTGTTTGTTTGAAGCGAGATATAGCCTCTCAAACTTGGGAATTTTTTAATTTTGGTCAATAATGGACCTTTTTTGAGAGGCTATATCTCGAAACCAACGACTCGCATCGAATAAAGTATAGAGAGGAATTTGTAGCCCCATCCCCATCCCTCTTCTATACATCCACCGAAAATAAGAAATGTTATAGTTGTAGATTTTGTAAAAAAAAAAAAAAAAAAAAAAAAAAAAAAATTCTGAAAAGGTAGATTTAAAAAAAAAAAAAAAATTTCGATAGTTGTTCAGTTTTGGGCTTAAAACATTTTTTCTATAACTCTTGGAACAAAGGTTTTTTAGCCCATAGAATTCTGAATATATATTTCAAATTTCAGGTCATTCCGAAAAGTAGTTTGGCCCCAACATTCATTTAAAAAAGGGTCAAATTTCACCAAAAAAAAAAAAAAAAAAAAAATTAAACCATTATAGACTCAGAAAACGCAAAAAAAAATGGACCTTTTTCACTAAAAAAAAAAAAAAACTATATACACTGAAAATTTCAAGAGAATCGGCTGAAAATTTTAAAAAAATTTGAAATTGGACTGTCCCCTTAAGTTATAATTTGCCATTTTACCCCGGCAGGCAAATCCCTGTTTTCCCTGATTTTTAGCCGTGGTTTGCCGGGGCCCCTGTCGGTTCATAGAGTTTTTAAAAGCATGGAAAACAACCATGTTTTCGCTACCATTTGAAATACGTGAAAGATCAGAGGTTTGTTGCTCCAAGGCTACCCTCCTCGAGTCTATTAACTTTTGTTGGGAGGGACATCTTTAAAATTGAAAGGAATGATTGGGTGAGATCTTTCTTTTGCTGTTTTGTTTATCAAATTGTATGCAGATTAAATAATCCCCATCCCCCCCTGAAAAAAAGGCTGCTGCTCTTTTTTCATTTAACAATTTGTAAGCTTAAATGTTGCAAGATGTTTTTTATTATTATTATTTTAGCAAAGGTATGGAAAAACCTTTGCCGTTTAATGTTTATTCATTTCACATTTTAGATAAAAGCTATTGCATACTGTTGGGAATGTACTTCTGTTTTAAAACAGCTAATCTTAGAGTGCATATTACATCTTATATAACATTATAAATATACAACTCAACTGGGTTTTATAAATGTAGATACCATAATTTATTTGTTCACTTTTACTTGCAGGTGCTGTATGGTAAACGAGGGAAATATCGTGAAGCTGAACCATTGTGCAAACGTGCTTTGGAAATCCGAGAGAAAGTCTTAGGAAAAGATCATCCCGATGTGGCAAAACAGTTGAACAACCTTGCTCTTCTTTGTCAGAATCAGGTGCTTTTGCTAACTTTTTTTATATTCTTATATGTTTACTATCGGCGATGCCAAGCTGACGTTATTACAAGTAAGGTAGGGAGTTCTGTAGGTGTATCTTGATGTTCTCTTGCACTTTTTGAAGAAATTGGGAATTGGACTGAAAATCCCTAATTTTAAATATGATAAAATGGTAATTCAGGTTAAAGGTTAATTTTGCATAAATGGGATCCTAAACGGTATTGTATTTGTCACAAAAATATATTTAAGATCTTAAACCTGTTGTACCTTAATTTGAGGTGGGCAGATGTATTAAGGGGGGGAGCTTTTATTAATATGGCAACATTAACCTTTAAACCAGGCAAGTTTATGATTTAAATTTTCTTTTCAAACCATTTCATCCATTCCCAAGTAGAAATGATGCCATTTGTCAGCTTTACTGATTTTTTTCATTTGCACTGCATTAGAACTTTTATATATATATATATATATATATATATATATATATATATATATATATATATATATATATATATATATATATTATATATATATATATATATATATATATATATATATATATATATATATATATATATATATATATATATATATATAACACACACGACTTCAAAATGTTTGAAGGAAATGAACGTTAAATATTGACTATAATAAGTATGAAATTTAGTTTTGCACACAAGTTCCTTTATTTGTAAACGCTTTTACAAGCGAAGTTGGCATATTTATTAGTAAGAATTGATGGTTCCGTAAGAATGTTGATGCCTTTCTGTTAACCCCATTAGTTTAACAAATCTTGTTGCCTTTTATGTTTTCTTAAGATTAGAATATGAAAAGTTGTAATACATTCTTGGCTAATTTAGGACTATAAGGTGGATGCCCTATAACTTCTCACCAAACTTTCCAACTTAACCTTGTTTGATGAGAGGAGAGAATTATTGTGGTAGAAAAGGCTGATGAAGTTTCCCAAGACCTTTCTTTGCTATTGTCTTAGCTTATTTTCTTAGTACATTTTCGTAACATGCAGATATTCTTGATCAGGGCCACCAGAAAGTCAACACATATGTAAGATTCCGAAACGTTCATCATTATCTTCGTTCTTGACTAATATAATTTTATTTTGACTAGAACATTTCCAATATTTGGTTGCCATTGTTTTAATTTTCCTTTCTATTTGAAATCGTATTTTTAAAAAGTACCATGTTTCATATTATAATTTTCTGTAGAATTGCTACAGGATCTTGATCCCACGACTTCAATAATTGATAAATTCCATAGAAAGATATATTCCTGTTTTTAGTTAATGTTGGCGTAACACCTTTGTTACCTCGAGAACAAAAGCTTATGCAACTCCTGTTAATCCTACAAAATTGTTTAAACTAAACCAGTTTATATTTTTAGGATGTTGTGCTTCAGCTTTTAATCGCTTGTCTTCAGTTAGTGAATGAACATTGTTAAACTTTTGTTTGTAGATTATACAGATGTTCTTATTTTGGGGGCGATATTTTTCATACATTCAATGACTTATTACTTATGTGATGCGGATTCTTATTGGGGCATTATCCACATAAACTTTTACTGAAAATATGCATGATTTTTTCTTCACTCAATTTTCACAATTTAATGTTTGTGTTTGTTTCAGTCATAACAAAATTCCTGTTATTCACCTGGTTTCTTTTTAAATTACCATTTATTAGAAATTCATGTTCATATGAATTTGTTTTTTTGGAGCAAGAACTTGAAGTATGATACCTAGTGTGTGTGTATTTTTTTCTACGAATTATATATATATATATATATATATATATATATATATATATATATATATATATATATATATATATATATATATATATATATATATATATATATATATATATATATATATATATATATATATATATATATATATATATATAATATGCAGGTTGTTACACTTTTAACATTGCAAATAATTATTTTAAATATACCTTTGAGATTATATTTTGCATGACAAAATATGAAAATTAATGTAGATTGTGAATGTATATTGACAGGCATTTTATTTGTACAAGAATTTAGTCAGATTTGCTTTGCTTTATTCTTGTATAATAATTAATCTTAAAATTTTTGTTCCAAGTTTTTCTTCAGAAGTCAAATTTAAAATTTTTTGTTTTGTAAAAATATCAAAATTTCGTTTTTGAGTAACAGAGGATTTGATATTTTTAATTTACAGTCTCTGTGTTAATATTTTTGCTTGCACTGTCCCAACATGTTAAAAAGAAATTGTTACTATGTTCTGTAAATATAACAACCAGCTTTTCATTGTTAATCGCTTGTTTTACCATCAGCATTTATTTCCTATTTGTCATATTCGTAAAGATAGAGGGGATCCATAGGTTAAGGAAACAGTTGAAATTGTCTGTCACACCCCTTATCAAATTTTTAAAGTTGAAAGTCAATAATGTGGAAATTATTTAAAAATTACAAATATTAATATTTAAGGTATCGAACTTAAAAGGGAAAAAGAAAAATATTTCCTTTCCTTCTTCTTCCTCTCCAAGAAAAAGAATCTTTGAATATATATATATATATATATATATATATATATATATATATATATATATATATATATATATATATATATATATATATATATATATATATATATATATATATATATATATATATATATATATAGTAAGGGAAGGTTGGAGGAAGATTAGGGGTACAAGTAGATCGGTAGAGATTGTGAAAGTGGAGAGAGTGAGAGAGCAATTTAGAAGAGAGCTTAGTTTAAGGTGGGGTGATGTAAAAGAGAGTGCAGTTAAGGAGGAATGGGAAAGGTTAAGGGAATCGTTGGTAGAAAGTGCAAGGAATATTTGTGGAGTAAGTAGGATGGGAGGGAAGTGTAAAAGAAAAGGAAGTGAATGTTGATGTGAGGAAGTGAGTATTGCCGTAAGGGATAAAAAGATAGCTTTTGAAAAATTTTTAGGTACAAATAGGTTAGAGGAATGGGAGGCTAATAAAGATAAAAAGAGGATAGCTAAAAGAGAGATAAGAAAAGCGAAAGAAAGAGTAGATGTAAAATGGGGTAATAAAATAGTGGAGGGATTTAGAGAAAGGAATAAGATGTTTTGAAAGGAGGTGAATAAGGTAAGAAATAAAGGAGAGGTGAGGGGAGGGGGAATAAAGGGTATAGACTGAGAAATAAGACAGGAAGAAAGGGAGGTTGGAGCAAGATGGATGGAGTATTTTAGTAGTTTGTTGAATGTGATTGGGGGTAAGAGTGGGACTGTGATTAGGAATAGGGGAGGGATGATTGATGAGTCTGAGGGGGAAATCCTTATAGAAGAAATAGTTAAAGCTTTGAGGAAAGTGAAAAGAGATAAATGGAGAAGTGCTGCTGGAAGAGGGTGTGAGTGTGGTAGAATGGAAGGTAAGATTATTTGTTTGGCAACGGGTGTGGTACCTCAAGAGTGGCAGAATGCATGTTTGGTTCCTTTGTATAAAGGTAAGATTTATAAGTTTGGGTGTGGGAGTTATAGGGGGATAAGTTTACTTAGCGCTGTGGGGAAAGTGTATGGAAGAATTTTATTGAATAATTTTGGGGTGAATGGGTTGACAGAAGAGGAACAGGGGGGTCTCAGAGAAGGAAGGGGTTGTAGGATCAGGTTTTTGCATTAAGAATGATTAAAGAGAAAAGTAGAGATAAAAAGAAGGGTGTGTACAAGTGCTTTATGGACCTAGAAAAAGCTTTCAATAGGGTAGATAGGAATAAACTGTGGGAGGTCCCGAGTGAGTATGAAATTGAGGAGAAAGTACTGGATGGTATTAGATCATTATATAGGAATAGTAGAGAATGTGTGAGAGTAAACAGAATGGAGACTGAGTTTTTTGAAGTAAATAATGTTCAAAGAAAGGGTTGTGTAGTGTCTCCTGGGTTATATAATTTATTTATTGACAAAGCGGTGAGAAAAATGTATAGGGTAGGGAAAGGGGTGAGAATGAGGGAGCATATTGGATGTGGGATGCAAATATGTTTATGTATAGGATTGTTTTTTTTTTTTTTTGCTGAGACACACGAAAATTTTAAAGTATTGGTAGATGAGTTTGTAAAGGGTTGTAATGATTTGGGCTTAAGAGTAAAGTGCTGTCGATATAAAATGGGAAGGTTACAAAGGGAGGGGAAGATGAGAATATTTGAAGGATGTTGTATACCGGTGGTTATGTATTTATGTATGGGAGTGAAGTATGGAGGTTGAAACGCTAGGAGGAGAAAAAAAATAGAATTTTCAAAATGAAAGGGCTGAGAGCGGTTGTGGTGATGGTAGAAGTGAGAGAGTCAGGAATGTGTGGATGGAGAAAAAGTATGGTTGAGAGAGCTGAACAAAGAATGCTGAGATGGTTTGGACATGTTTGTAGGATGAATGAAGAGAATGGCTAAAAAGGTATTTGTTTCAGAAGTAGAGGGTTTGAGAGATAGGGGGAGACCGAGGGGAAGTTGAATGAGTAATGTCAAAGAGCTGTTAAGGAACAGAGGGATGAATTGGGAGGAGGGTGTGCGGTTGACAGAGGACAGGAATGAATGGAAAAGATTGGTGAAAGGGTGAGTGTTTGGATGGATGTGGCCTGCGATAGACACCACCCCACGATTGTGGGAAAGGTTGTATGGTATATATATATATATATATATATATATATATATATATATATATATATATATATATATATATATATATATATATATATATATATATATATATATATATATATATATATATATATATATATATATATAGGATGATTCTCATTTATGTATATAAACTTCGACAAATGAATGGTGACATCATCACATATATATGGGCGTAAGCCACTCGCTTACGTGATATCGAGGGGTCAGTATGGTAAATGACACAAACACCGTACACCATAGTTAAAGACATTGTAGGTTCTATAGGAGGGATGCCATAACTACAGTTTTACAAAAAATTGTAGGTGACGTCATCACGGGCACATCATATATATGGAGAGGAGGTAACCGGCAGACAACATTTACCGCAGAGTGTCGAGGAAGGCTCAACACTTTATAGGAACACTATGGACCTCTGGTAGTATGGTCTGCCTGTGGGAGTTATGTATTTAGCTCGGAGGCATACATTTCAACACCTATTGTAATATCATTCCCTTATGTTAACTGATACTTAATAAACTAAGGTGTTTGTCGATCGTTTCTTTGCCAAATTGTGCCCTAGATAGCACATAAAACGAGCGGGTTCGGTGGAATTCCATTGTGCTGATTTCATCTTTCAACCGGTCGAAGTTTATAAACTTCGATGGAAATCACCCAGTATATATATATATATATATATATATATATATATATATATATATATATATATATATATATATATATATATATATATATATATATATATATATATATATATATATATAAGCTATTCGCGCAACTTTGAATATCCAAACAGAAGAAAAATAAATTACAATATAGTTAAATTATATTAAAGACGAAAATTTAATACTTTTCACCCACCGTTGGTTAAATCCACTGATGAGGAGGCGGTTCTAGGTGGTCTAGTTGAGTCGATCTATTCTCCTTGTCGAGGCGAGGTTAGCATCAATGTTGAGTCTCTTCAACGAAATGGATGGTAAATGTCGCAATCTGTTTTTTCGAAAAGATGATCTCAGATCTTCTGTGAGTACAGCAGGATTACGCAAAAGAGCAATTGCAACGGGCACACAACAAGAACTTTTTCAGTAGTTCAAGGGTAAAGAAAACACGAAGAATGGATAAATGTGTTTTATTGGTACCCGATATTAAATGACGATAATGACGGAAATATATGAATGAAATCTTAACAACACGTTTGGAACGTGGAGAGAGAAAGGCTAAGGAAAGAGCTGAACAGATTAGAGCTCTGGTTCAGGAACTAACAAAATAAAGTTCTTCCTTATAATGGAGGAATATGAAGGAACATAAGTATATAACTCCTTGATAGTCGTTGAGAAGATGTTGATTGTTGTGGGAGTAGTTCCGGACTCGGAACTGTAAGAATTATATAGATTTTTTATTATATAGATGAAAATATTATCGTGTAGGAAAACAACAAAAAATAATAATAATTAATTACGTACGTGAAACAAACAGTTGATGTGTTTCACTTTTCTTAATAGTTTTATAGATGTAAAGTCAGATTTATTTTGAAATTACTTTTTGTTTTTAGTGTCCATCACAATGTCAATACTTTGTATAAAAAATGTTAAATATAACAAAGTTAGCTTTGTATGTATGTTAATTACAAAGTAATGATAACCTGGAAGAAAGAAAATATAAGAGATAAATAGCAGAAAATATAACTGGTACTTATCTTCTGATAATAGTCCAATATTCCTTCCAATACTGATAATGAATGAATATTAGGATCTGCATCAAGAATTTTCCATGACATCAATCTGTTAAAAATATTAGCATTAGTAACAGGCTTACACCCCCTTACCAAAGTTGGTCTCGGTGATGGAGACTGACCAACTTTCCTTAAAGACAAGGAAGGCAAGTAGGAGTGTTATAGATAGTTAATGTCATGGAAAACTTCATTTAAATAGATAAGTTTGGTTTCTAATTCTAATTTTTCTTATATCTTATCTTTTCTAGGTATCCACATTATATTTAATTAACTATAAAGTATCATCAACATATTGAAGACAATTAATTTTCAAGGAAAATAAGGAAAAATTCTAAAGGAAAAGACTATTAATAAACACTCCAAGTCACCAAGTGAAACCACATTACCCGTTTCACGTGTGTTAATTCTTTTATTGCTTTTCCTACACGATAATATTTTCATCTATATAATAAAAATCTATATAATTCTTACAGTTCCGAGTCCGGAACTACTCCCACAACAATCAACATTTTCTCAACGATTATCAAGGAGTTATATACTTATGTTCCTTCATATTCCTCCATTATAAGGAAGAACTTTATTTTGTTAGTTCCGAACCAGAGCTCTAATCTGTTCAGCTCTTTCCTTAGCCTTTCTCTCTCCACGTTCTAAACCGTGTTGTTAAGATTTCATTCATATATTTCCGTCATCATCGTCATTTAATATCGGGTACCAATAAAACACCTTTATCCATTCTTCGTGTTTTCTTTAACCTTGAACTACTGAAAAAGTTCTTGTTGTGTGCCCGTTGCAATTGCTCTTTTGCGTAATCCTGCTGTACTCACAGAAGATCTGAGATCATCTTTTCGAAAAACAGATTGCGACATTTACCATCCATTTCGTTGAAGAGACTCAACATTGATGCTAACCTCGCCTCGACAAGGAGAATAGATCGACTCAACTAGACCACCTAGAACCGCCTCCTCATCAGTGGATTTAACCAACGGTGGGTGAAAAGTATTAAATTTTCGTCTTTAATATAATTTAACTATATTGTAATTTATTTTTCTTCTGTTTGGATATTCAAAGTTGCGCGAATAGCTTACAATTATAATATATATATATATATATATATATATATATATATATATATATATATATATATATATATTATTATATATATATATATAGTAAATATTACTGGGTGATTTCCATCGAAGTTTATAAACTTCGACCGGTTGAAAGATGAAATCAGCACAATGGAATTCCACCGAACCCGCTCGTTTTATGTGCTATCTAGGGCACAATTTGGCAAAGAAACGATCGACAAACACCTTAGTTTATTAAGTATCAGTTAACATAAGGGAATGATATTACAATAGGTGTTGAAATGTATGCCTCCGAGCTAAATACATAACTCCCACAGGCAGACCATACTACCAGAGGTCCATAGTGTTCCTATAAAGTGTTGAGCCTTCCTCGACACTCTGCGGTAAATGTTGTCTGCCGGTTACCTCCTCTCCATATATATGATGTGCCCGTGATGACGTCACCTACAATTTTTTGTAAAACTGTAGTTATGGCATCCCTCCTATAGAACCTACAATGTCTTTAACTATGGTGTACGGTGTTTGTGTCATTTACCATACTGACCCCTCGATATCACGTAAGCGAGTGGCTTACGCCCATATATATGTGATGATGTCACCATTCATTTGTCGAAGTTTATATACATAAATGAGAATCATCCTA
>SEYY01018220.1:0-2500 GCA_009176605.1 Armadillidium nasatum
TATATATATATATATATATATATATATATATATATATATATATATATATATATATATATATATATATATATATACATGGTTTTCTTTTAAGGCTCTTCCCTGTTAAGTTGAAAAAATAAAAATTGTTTGTATTCCTATTAAGATTATAAAATTCTTTTTCTTTTTCTTTTTTTTTAGTTTTCTTTCTTCCATTTTCTTATTTAACTGAAAAGAGATGTTAAATACTCTTAGAATTATTTTTATTATTTATTTATTATATTAATTTTTTTTATCTTTTAATTTTTTTTTACTTAATTGAACCAAAAGTTTAAAAGAAAATTAAATCCTCATCTTAGTCGCTCTTAATGAGCTTTAAATTATTTTATCTACATTTTGTCGTTCGTATCCTTTGACGTCGTCTCTCTCTCTCTCTCTCTCTCTCTCTCTCTCTCTCTCTCTCTCTCTCTCTCTCTCTCTCTCTCTCTCTCTCTCTCTCTCTCTCTCTCTCTCTCTCTTACTTGCTCACTTTCTATCTCTCTCTTTGAAAAGCGCGAACCTAATAAACAAGATTATTTTGAGCCGTTCTGCATTTGGTAGGATTATTGATTTTCATTTTTTTGAGGTAAAAATGAAGAAAAATCAAGAACTTCGTGCAAAATGAACGTTTTCACCAATGACGTCATAGCTTCTTTTGGGATTATGTTAGAGAGAGAGAGAGAGAGAGAGAGAGAGAGAGAGAGAGAGAGAGAGAGAGAGAGAGAGAGAGAGAGAGAGAGAGAGAGAGAGAGAGAGAGAGAGAGAGAGTGAGAGAGAGAGAAGTGAGAGAGAGAGAGAGAGAGAGAGAGAGAGAGAGAGAGAGAGAGAGAGAGAGGAGAGAGAGAAAGAGAGAGATTAACCGGTGAAGAAAAAAAAACCTAAACTCCTTGTTTTTTAAATATTTATGTTAAATTTATGTTTATTAATATGCTCCGAAAATATATTAGAAAACGATGCAAAGTTTTTTTTATTTAAAGTTGGGCGCTTTTCTTATTTATTTATATATTCATTTTGCGCTTTTAACGTTTAGAGAATTTATATTCATGAAAAAATATAAAAACCAAAATTAATTTCTTGAATGAATGAATAATGATTTTCGATGAATAATGAAAAGAAAAGGAATACATTAAGGAATTTTTATGAAGCGTGGGATGGAAATGATAACAAAAGTCCAGCTCCGGAGTCCGATCCTGGCCCCAGTTCCCCCTCCATTTTTTACCCTTACTCCGACTTCTAGTGAAACCCAGACACCGACGATACATATTTTTTTAATTTTTTTTATAATCATCATCACTCACTCTCATAGTCCTTATCTACACAGGAATGAAAAGCTATAGGATGATTGAATACCTCGTATCAGTCACACGTGTACAGAAACGTATTCCTAAAGTAGGAAATATTATATTCAGAGAGAGAAAACGAAAAAAAAGGAGGTAAAGAATCGAGTTGCCAATTCGTCTTTTAAACTTTCGCAGTAAAAATTTTGTAACTAATATATATATATATATATATATATATATATATATATATATATATATATATTATATATATATATATATATATATATATATATATAATATATATATATATATATATATATATATATATATATATATATATATATATATATATATATATATTGGAGCACCTCAAAGTATTTCATAGTTCTATTATACACACCGTAACCTTTATATAAATAAATTAAACCTAACCTTCTCTAATCTTTCTTTGTGAATAATGAAGGTCACTTTGACAGGGAATTAAAATTTCTGATTTTATTATAGTAGTAATGGGAGTTACATTGTAGTACAAAAGCGGTAGTGATAATAGCAGTAACATAGAAATGGTAGTATTAGAACTGACGTAGAGTTAACTGTATTATATATATATATATATATATATATATATATATATAATATATATATATATATATATATATATATATATATATATATATATATATATATATATATATATATATATATTATATATATATATATATATATATATATATATATATATATATATATATATATATATATATATATATATATATATATATATATATATATATATATATATATATATATATATATATATATATATATATATATATATATATCAATAATCCCATTCACTGGTGAGCTTATATTCGTGTGTTCCGAATTTTTACATTAGAATCAGGAAAGAAATTTTATTTATGGTTTTTGCCATGCATTAACTGCTATTTTGTAGGAAGCTTCTCCCATTTTTGTTCTGATTATTTGAAATTGGGAATGTTTTTTTTTTTTTTTTTTTTTTTTTTTTTTGAAATTTTTTTTTTTTTTTTTTTTTTTTTTTTTTTTAATTTTTTAATTTTAATTTTTTTTTTATTTTTATTCATTATTTGCTTATATATATTATATATATATATATATATATATATTATATATATATATATATATATATATATATATATATATATATATATATATATATATATTAT
>SEYY01018220.1:10000-12500 GCA_009176605.1 Armadillidium nasatum
ATATATATATATATATATATGTGTGTGTGTGTGTGTGTGTGTGTGTGTGTGTGTGTGTGTGTGTGTGTGTGTGCGTGTGCGCGCATGCTGGCACTTCATGGACAATTGCCATATATATATATATATATATATATATATATATATATATATATATATATATATATATATATATATATATATATATATATATATATATATATATATATATATATATATATATATATATATATATATATATATATAAGAATAATATCGTACGAATTTGAATAACTATTTAAGATTTCTTCAACTAAAGAATATAAGATTATATCTTACTTTAATATAGCAATATTCTGCTAATATATTCAGTTAATTAACTATATTAATAATAAAAGACAAAATGAACATTTACTTGCTATGCTAAAAATATTTTATTTTTATATCGTATATGCGAAGTTGGTAGATCAAATATGTTTTAAGTTTCTGTTATCATTATTATCATTATTATTATTATTATTATTATTATTATTATTATTATTATTATTATTATTATTATTATTATTATTATTATTATTATTATTATTATTATTATTATTATTATTATTATTATTATTATTATTATTATTATTATTATTTATGGTAGTTACATGAAAAACTGTTTGTTTTAGAGACCAAAAATTGGTTGTCGTAACCAAATTTTTTGTCGATATAGAGCCCAGGGTTCTATATCGACAAAAAATTTGGTTACAACAACCAATTTTTGGTCTCTACAAACAAACAGTTTTTTCAGTAGTAGTAATATCAGTAAAAGGAGTATCAGTAATTGTCATAGTTGTATTTTTTAATATTTATTTACTGTGTTTATATTGTACTCTAGTATTAAAAATAGATACTATCTATTAATAGTATTAATAATAGTATTATTAGTAGTAAAACTATTAAATTAGTATTAGCAGAGCATGGTAATGCTTTTAGTAGTAGCAGTCAAAACTCAATGTGTTCTGTATAAATTTAAAACTCATTCTACTACTACTACTACTACTACTACTACTACTACTTCCTACTATTTTTTCTAACGTCACATGGATGTCTCGTCTCTTGTAGCAGCAACGTCACCATATTCGTCTTTCTTCTTATGAAGTCAACCTTAAAAACAGAGTTTTGAAACCTAAAGGAACGGTTGCAAAACGAGTGCAAACCACTTAGACCTGGAAAAAAATATTTTTAAAAGCTACTTGTAAGAATCTAATACTTCTCTTCTTCTCTTTCCAATATTGTTTTTCATGATCTTGCAATCAGCTGCTTTGATGGCCTTGATGGGCTCGGTGCCTTGTGTGAAGAATGGAAATAAGTTTTTTTTTTTTTATTTTTTTATTTTTTTATTCTGAAGAAATCCTCTGGTCTCTTTTTTTCCATCTCCCACACCTTTAATCAGTGGAATTTTATTATTTTATTTATTTATTTATTTATTTATTTTTTTTTTTTTTTTTTATTTTTTTATTTTTTTGGTCAAAAAATTTTTTTTTTATTTTTAATTTTTTTTTTTAAATTAATATTAAAATTTTATTTAATTATAATAATATATTATATATATATATATATATATATATATATATATATATATATATATATATATATATATATATATATATATATATATATATATATATATATATATATATATATATATATATATATATATATATATATATATACTAAATAGTTATTAAAAGTTTAAATAGTTACCTTTAATCTATAGAACTACATAGAATTTCGTAGAACCTCAGCACTACAATTTTTTTTACGCTAAGCCCATATATACATATAAGGTCTTAGCGTAAAAAATAATTGTAGTGCTGAAGTTCTACAAAATTCTATATAGTTCTATATAGATTAAAGATAATTATTTAAGTTTTTAATGACCTTAAGTAAGATGTTTGTTTTTGCATGAAGAGGTCATGCGAGTCTCGTGAACTTTGACCCTCAAACTCACAACCCACATCACTCTACGAAATTTTCATATTTCCCGTAGTATTGAGCTTTCTGAACATTGTTCTATAGTGACAAGTAGACTTTTAAAAATGTATCAATACCAAAATGCAAACTGTAATGTTGTTTTGAAATATAGTTTTGCTTTCACGTCAAGGACTAGTTTAGTAGACCCTATCGCCATTTTTTTTTTTTTTATCAAAATTGGGATCCTAAAACCCTTATTTGGGGTATCAAAATAAAATAAAAATTCAAATTTTATTCACTTTAACATTTTTCAAATTGTTTGTCAGTAAATCTTCAGTGAAAGTGGATACAGTTCTCGTATAAAGTAAAGATGATAAAGAATCCCCACTGTAAACCCATTCAAAACCCATCCACTCTTAATATTATTAACTTAAATAACTAAACTTAGATTTGATGTGACCTACTATAACTTTTTTTGAAAATGGTTTCAAATATACCATCGACTTCAAAACTGGCTACGTCATTCTTTCTGTGGCAAAATTTTCCTTCCTTCCTTCCATATCGA
>SEYY01018220.1:22500-25000 GCA_009176605.1 Armadillidium nasatum
TTATTATTATTATTATTATTATTATTATTATTATTATTATTATTATTATTATTATTATTATTATTGCTGTTGTTGTTGATATTTACTGTGTAAAAATAAAGACGTTAATAGTGTCTAATCAGAAAAGTTTATGATGATGATTACTATATAATGATGGCAATAATGATAATGACGATGATGATAATGTTGATGATGATTATGATAACTACTATGATGATGATGATGATAATGTTGATAAAGATTATGATGATGATTATGATTATGATGATGATGATGATGATAATGATTTTGATGTCTACTATGATGATAATGTTGATAATGATTATGATGACTACTATGAATATTATGATGATGATAATGATTATGGTGACGATGATGATGATTTTGGTGTTGGTGGTGATTTGCAACAAATATTGAAGCAGTTTAAAGGTTTAATATCAAAATTATTTATCATTGGTAATTGCGTTGATTGCTCATTCTGTTACAGCAACGTTTACCAACCGGGGTCTACATGGGCCCCAGGAACCACATGAACTCTCAGGGACTACATGGACCCCCAGGGACCACATGAATCTCAGGGGCCACATGGACCCCCAGGGACCACATGGACCCCAGGGACCACATGGACCCTAGGGACCACATGGACCCCAGGGACTACATGAACCCCAGTGACCACATGAACCCCCGGGCGGGGGACCACAGAATCTTTGAGGGGATCCTCAAAGGGTAAAAATGTTATTTCGGGGGTCCATATACGTAAGGTTAGGACTTGGGAGATTCACAAGCAAAAAAAGGTTGGAAACCCCCTGTGTTAGGCTACAAAAATTGTCCTAACGAATCGTTGGGACAATTGGCAAAAATGTCACAACAAATTTTTTCAGTTATTTTCCTTATTAGAAAATAAATCAGTGAAGCGACTTTCTTATTCTTAATATGTCTTTTCTCTATTGAAAATTTTACAATGACTTTTTGCCATTTGTCCCAAGCGATTCGTTAGGACAATTTTGTTTCTTAAATGAAGTTATAATTATTTATAATTTATAATAATAGTTCATTACTGTTATTTCAATTAAATTTTCTCCCTTTATTTGTATTTATATTATATATATATATATATATATATATATATATATATATATATATATATATATATATATATATATATATATATATATATATATATATATATATATATATATATATATATATATATATATATATGCTGATATTTATCTATTTTTATTTTCCTTTTTTTAATTTATTTTATTTGTTTTTACCGTCCATTATTTTCCGAGTTTTTTTTTTTTTTTTTTTTTTCTTTTTTTTCTTTTTTTTTTTTTAAGTTCCTCTTTTCTTTTTCGTAATTTTATTCTTTGCTGGACGTTATTGATTTTATTGTTGACTCTTCTGCAGTTATTTGTTGTTGTTGTTGTTGTTGTTGTTGCTGATGTGTCAGTGTCTTTATTTTTTTTCTCTTTGTCAATATTATTTTTTTCCATTTAAGGATATTATTAATAAATGTGAAATAAAGAAAATTATTTATTTATTTATTCGTTTTTTTTTCTGAAAGTAAAAGAAATTCCAAAAAGAAATTGTTTTTAATTAAAATATTTTTGACCTTTTAAGAAATCTTTCATTCGAATCTGTCATGGTTCACTGTCCATTTCCTCTTCCTTTCTCCCCCTTTCCCCCTCCCCCTACCTCCCTTCTCCATCCCCTCCCTCCCCTTACCTCCCTTCTCTCTCACCCGTCATTATCTGTCTTCTTCTTTCAGATGATAAATCGGAATTTTTCGCACGTAGGAGAAATTTTGGAATTCCCATAAATTGTCTGCGGAATTTTTATTCTTTTTCATTCCACGGCAGTGTTTTAATGACCGTGCAAGGCTTTGGGGGGTTTTGGGATTGGCCGGTTCATATTCCCCCCCCCCAAAAAAAAAAAAAATTTCCAAAACTATTTCTTCTTCTTCTTCACCCTTTTATTGTGATAATACCCAGGGTATGCTCTGATTTAGTCAAGTTCAAAGAGACTATCGTATATACACAAATTCATTTATTTATAAGATAAACTTTTAGGGACTTTTGAAATGCCCAAACTTTCTTCTCTAATGTCGAGATATTTTTTCCTGTAAACTACTTAGGAGATTTTATTTTTACTTTATCTTGACAAATTGGTCAGTAATAATAATAATAAAAAAAAAAACAAAAAAAAACGTTAGTTTAAATTGGACAAGTTCAGCGTATTAGAAAGTTAATGATTCAGTTTCTTTAAAATGTATTTTCATATTTGATTGTTATTTTTCTTCTTAATTAAAGATATAGCGATTTCTCTGTGGCAAATATCTATTGTAGGAGAGACGCTGTTACTATGATACTCCCCTCCCCCCCACTACTATCTATATAATGAAAGGACAAAATACAAAAGAGAGAGAGAGAGAGAAAAAAAAAAAATGATATAAAATAAACTTGAAATATATAAATTGCAAATTTTATCGTTTCCC
>SEYY01018220.1:27500-52500 GCA_009176605.1 Armadillidium nasatum
TAATAATAATAATAATAATAATAATAATAATAATTAAAATTTATTGTTATATTCCTACATTTTTATAATGGGTTATGATAATTACAAAAAGTGTAGACATGAAAGAGTATATATATATATATATATATATATATATATATATATATATATATATATATATATATATATATATATATATATATATATATATATATATATATATATATATATATATATATATATATATATATATATATATATATATATATATATATATATATATATATATATATATATATATATATATATATATATATATATTATATATATTATTATATATATATATATATATATATATATATATATATATATATATATATATATATATATATATATATATATATATATATATATATATATATATATATATATATATATATATATATGTTATAGTGTGTGTGTTGTGTGTGTGTGTGTGTGTGTGTGTGTGCATGTGTGTGTGTGTGTATGTTTTATTTACCTTTTACAAAAATGCTTTTAAAAATTCATTATTTCTCATGCTGCGACCATTTGACTGAATTAATAATTTTGTTCGTAGTGAAAAATATTTTTTCCCTTTTTTTCCCTTTGCTTTTTTCTCCTTCTTTTTTTTCTCTCTCTGTGGAAAAAGAAAATCTTTGATCTTTAATGATACGAGATATCCCATTACGCTCTCCACCTCTCCCAGTCCCCTACATTTAGCTCTTACTCCTCTCCCTCTCCCCTACATTTAGCTCTTACTCCTCTCCCACTCCCTTACATTTAGCTCTTACTCCTCTCCCACTCTCTTTAACAAATTAAGAAAATATAATGTATTTTTGAAAGATGTAAGAAGCAATATTGTCTTCATTATGAAATTGGTTTTACAGCTTTTTCGTTTAAAGGGAGAGCTTATTAGATGAGAGTTGAGAGAGAAGCGAATGAAGAATTTTTCTGTGTGAGAGCTGAGGGAAATTCGATTGAGCTGAGTGAGAGGTGAGTGATGGTTTATGTAAGCATAGTTTACTCGTTTAACTTTATTTATTGATGAGTGGTTGAGGAAGAAGTGATTGAGACTTGTTTACTTAAGAGTTTAAGTAAGAGACTTGTTAGAGTTTATATGAGGCTTGAGTAAGCGGTGAGTGATAGCCAAATGAGGGTTGACTTAATCTATTAAGAGTTTATGTGAGAGTCTAGTGAGTGCAGTTTATTAAGAGTTTATGAGAGAGTCTAGTGAGTGGAGTTTATTAAGAGTTTATGTGAGAGTCTAATGAGTGCAGTTTATGAGAGAGTCTAGTGAGTGGAGTTTATTAAGAGTTTATGAGAGGGTCTAGTGAGTGGAGTTTATTAAGAGTTTATGTGAGAGTCTAATGAGTGCAGTTTATGAGAGAGTCTACTGTGTGCAGTTTATTAAGAGTTTATGAGAGAGTCTAGTGAGTGGCGTTTATTAAGAGTTTATGAGACTCTAGTGAGTGCAGTTTATTAAGAGTATGTGAGAGTCTAGTGAGTGGAATCTATTAAGAGTTTATGTGAGTCTAGTGAGTGGAGGCTATTAAGAGTTTATGTGAGAGTTTAGCGAGTGCAGTTTATTAAGAGTTTATGTGAGAGTGTAAGAGTCTATGAGTGCTAATGTGAAAGTTGAATGTAAAATTGTTATTGATATATTTTGTGAGTTTTTGAACTCGAAGTGCTTATAAAGGACGCTCAAAACCAGGGTTGCTACGCCAGTGTTTGTTTTACACGTTTCACTTCGACTCCGATTCTTCCTTCAACATTTTAACATTTTCCGGCTCCGCTCCACCATTTTAACATTACCCATCTGCGGCTCCATCACTTTAACATTTTCCGGCTCCGTTCCACCAATTTAACGTTACCCATCTGCGGCTCCATCACTTTAACATCTTCCGGCTCCGTTCCACCAATTTAACATTCCCCATCTGCGGCTCCATCACTTTAACATTTTTCGGCTCCGTTCCACCATTTTAACATTACCCATCTGCGGCTCCATCACTTTAACATTTTCAGGCTCCGCTCCACCATTTTAACATTACCCATCTGCGGCTCCATCACTTTAACATTTTCCGGCTCCGTTCCACCAATTTAACATTACCCATCTGCGGCTCCATCACTTTAACATTTTCAGGCTCCGTTCCACCATTTTAACATTACCCATCTGCGGCTCCATCACTTTAACATTTTCCGGCTCCGTTCCACCAATTTAACATTACCCATCTGCGGCTCCATCACTTTAACATTTTCCGGCTCCGCTCCACCATTTTAACATAACCCATCTGCGGCTCCATAACTTTAACATTTTCCGGCTCCGTTCCACCATTTTAACGTTACCCATCTGCGGCTCCATCACTATAACATTTTCCGGCTCCGTTCCACCAATTTAACATTACCCATATGCGGCTCCATCACTTTAACATTTTCCGGCTCCGTTCCACCATTTTAACGTTTTCTTTTTCTCGGCTCTGTCATATTAAATGTATTCGATTATAACTCTGGCTCCGGTTCCGTCTACGTCTCCGTTTCCGTTTCCGTCCGTCTCCGTCTCCGTTCCGTCGTTCCGTCTCCGTCTCCGTCTCCGTCTCTGTCTCCGTCGTCACAACGATGCTGAAAACATCGGAGATATAAATCGGTAATTAAATTATCTCTTATTTTTATCAAACAGTAAAAATTTCGATTGCATACATATAATTAAATAATTATAATGGAGTAATTATATATAATATCGAGACAAAAATATTTATTGTTCCTGTTGATTTCGATGGGTCTATTGTTTAAATTGTTAGAGGACAAGTGCGATTTCTCATGGAGTCCATTGGTAGTTTAAGATCCGAATTTTTTATTCCTAATGGTTCCCAATGATTCCCACTGGAAATTCCATGAGAACCAGTTGGAACCCATTAGAAAATTTATGGTTACTATTTTTATGGTAATAATTTATGGTACTGATCATAAAAATTTCTTCAGGAAAAATGTTTAATGGAAACATTGCAAATACCAATCGGAAAATATCCGATTAGAAGTTTTTCCTTTTGGTTCTATTGAAAATTTTCCAAATTTCCTATTGTTCCTCACTGTAAAATTTGTCCTAACGAATCGTTGGGACAAGTGGTAAAAATGTCGCCAAAAAATTTTTTCAGTTATTTTCTTATTAGGAAATAAATCGGTGAAGCGACTTTCTTATGCTTCCCATGTCTTTTCTATATTGAAAATTTTACTATGGCATTTTTGACACTAGTCCCAACGATTCGTTAGGACAATTTTTGCATTGTACGTAGAATTCCGAGAAAATTCCTTTATTGTTATAATTTTTTTTAAAACTATTAAATGTAATATAATTTTTATAATTATTTTCTCTACAATAAAACAATGTTACATGTTCAACAATAATTGATTATAAATAATTATATACAATAATTATTGATAAATTTGAAAATTATTATTTGCTAATTAAATATTTTTAAATTGTTTTAATTATATACGAATATAATTAAATTGAGCTTCATATAATTGCAAATTATTCATAATAAATAAATATAATTAACTTTGAATTAATATATTTAGGATAAAAAAATTAATAATTATCAACACTTTGTTAACAAAATTGATTATCGTGTGTATGTGTGTCAGTGTGTGTGTGTTCATGTGTGAGAGTGCGTGAATTTATTTATGTGTGTATGTTGTGACTTGTGAGTGTTTTAAAAAATTTAAAATAAAGAGAAAAAGTAAATAATCGAAGCTGGATGAGAATGTGTGTATGTGTGCGTGTGTGTGTTCGTGCGTGTGTGTGTGTGTGTGTGTGTGTGTGTGTGTGTGAGAGAGAGAGAGAGAGAGAGAGAGAGAGAGAGAGAGAGAGAGAGAGAGAGAGAGAGAGAGAACTTGTAACTTTTCTTGACATATTTTCCATGGTGAATATGAATTTTTAGCGAGGTCCAATATGACAAATGGCATTTTCTTTCAAGAGAAACACATTTTTGCATTTAAGAAATCTCTTTGATTCATGAAGGAATGACAGATTATAAGATTTGAGTCAGCTAAAAATCTTTTATTGTTGATATAAATATTAGAAAATAAGTTTAAAAATAATACAAAATTTTCAATTAGGTTTGAGTCTATAAGTTATATAAGACATATTATCCAGAAGGACTTTTATATAAATATAGGACCTTTATTTCGTTCTTACAAGCTTAAACTGCTGAACTTTGAATCTATTTTAAATTCATTCTTAGTTAACATTTATCAATAATTTACAAGGCAACGTTTCATTCCAGAAATCATACAGCTGAAGCTCTATCATTCTGAGGACCTGATGAAGCTCTATCATTCTGAGGACCTGATGAAGCTCTATCATTCTGAGGACCTGATGAAGCTCTATCATTCTGAGGACCTGATGAAGCTCTATCATTCTGAGGACCTGCTGATGAAGCTCTATCATTCTGAGGACCTGATGAAGCTCTATCATTCTGAGGACCTGATGAAGCTCTATCATTCTGAGGACCTGCTGATGAAGCTCTATCATTCTGAGGACCTGCTGATGAAGCTCTATCATTCTGAGGACCTGATGAAGCTCTATCATTCTGAGGACCTGCTGATGAAGCTCTATCATTCTGAGGACCTGATGAAGCTCTATCATTCTGAGGACCTGATGAAGCTCTATCATTCTGAGGACCTGATGAAGCTCTATCATTCTGAGGACCTGATGAAGCTCTATCATTCTGAGGACCTGATGAAGCTCTATCATTCTGAGGACCTGATGAAGCTCTATCATTCTGAGGACCTGATGAAGCTCTATCATTCTGAGAGCCTGATGAAGCTCAAAGCTTCTCATTAGAAATATATAGATCTGAATAAAGAAAATGTTCTTGAAGGACTTTTTGCATACTAATAAAAATATATGGAAAATTTCTTGTTATTGAAAGGCTATAAAAAATTGTGGGTTTTAAGGTCTTTTATTTCAGGATTTTCGAAAATGATTTCTTAGGAAAATTTTCTATTAAATACTCCAGTGTTTTGACTATCACTTAAGTAGTTATATCACTGTTTGTTTGAGGAGACCCTATCTTGTGTGGAACAGGGGAAGAATAAAATTTTTTTTGGATCAGCCAAATGCATATAATATCCTCTCATTATTTAACATATATCTTATGCATCAGCTTCCTCACAATAAAAATCATCTTCGAAACTTCCAATGCCGTCCTTCGGCGTTTGAGAATATTGAGAAAGTTGCGTTGCGTTGGCGTATTGCAAAGATATAAAGCAAAAGTAGAACGTTTTGTTTTTAACAGAAAACCCACAATAACACAGATCATTCGAAACAAACAATTTTAACATGACTCTTCTATTCTCTCCATTTCTTGGAAACTGCAAAAGACATTACTTTTTTTTTCTTATGTTTCGCCAGTCCCTTAGTCCATCTAAACAAGCTATACATATAACGTGCGTCAGCCATTTTTTATCATGATCCTAAAGGGGACAACCAAGGTACAACTGTTACATTTTCTTGATTTTCTTGGTGATTTTACATTGCTGATATTTGGAGGCGAACAAACAATATAGACTAGGGTTGCATAATATATATATATATATATATATATATATATATATATATATATATATATATATATATATATATATATATATATATATATATATATATATATATATATATATATATATATATATCTCTAGATTATGCCAAAAAAGCTTGCTTTTATGGTTCAGAAAAAGTTCAAATTTCTCTTTCATATTCTTGGTTTTAAAGTTCACGTACTACATACAAATGATGCACAAAATAGTTCAGACGTTTCAAAGCATATATATATATATATATATATATATATATATATATATATATATATATATATATATATATATATATATATATATATATATATATATATATATATATATAAACAAAAGTGTAATTCTAAGAGGCCTTGGACCACCAGATCTCTGATCTCTCTCGTATTTCTAATTGGGTTATCACTAAACAAACTCCTAAGAAATTAGGAATTCTTAGGCATCAGAAGTTCCTCTTCACACTGCCACATTTGCTTGATCTGTATGTAAATGTGTCGTCCACCCTTGCATGGAGTACAAATTGGAAATGTGTTGAAATAGGGCGTATATTTATTGGGTATTGTGTAGGCTCACGACCTTTTTATACCACACACGTTGTGTGAGGTATAATGTGTTTTATTATATATATATATATATATATATATATATATATATATATATATATATATATATATATATATATATATATATATATATATATATATATATATATATATATATATATATATATATATATATATATATATACTTTAAAACATTTAGTTTAAGAATTCTCGTTATTTAAGTTCCAAGTAATTAATAAAATATGTGATAAAAAAAAATTTTAATGTACTCGTATATTTATGTATAAAAATAAATGATAAAATTTGTTTTAAATTAGTTTCAATGATAAACAACTTTTAATATTATAATTGTTGAATAAAATTATTTGAAATTTATTTTTTAGAAATTCTCTCTCTCTCTCTCTCTCTCTCTCTCTCTCTCTCTCTCTCTCTCTCTCTCTCTCTCTCTCTCTCTCTCTCTCTCTCTCTTATTTATTTATTTTAATGTATTTGAATTATTAATAACGAAATTGAATATCCAAAATTTTTTAGCGTAGCGAATTTTTTTTTAGATAAAAGAAATATGGTAGCTATTTTAAGATTTATATATATATATATATATATATATATATATATATATATATATATATATATATATATATATATATATATATATATATATATATATATATATATATATATATATATATATATATATATATAGAGAGAGAGAGAGAGAGAGAGAGAGAGAAGAGAGAGAGAGAGAGACAGACAGACAGAGAGAATTAAGTGATGGACGATATGATATGAAAGGATAATTAAAATTGTGTAGATGGAGATGTAAAGTTAAGAAATGATAATCGTAAGATTAGTGTTAAATACAGTCTGATAAGTGAAAAGATAAGGCGTCTTATGAGAAACTTAGAGAGAGAGAGAGAGAGAGAGAGAGAGAGAGAGAGAGAGAGAGAGAGAGAGAGAGAATCTTGAAGTAGATTAACGAATTAAAATGTAGAGTAAAATAAATGTTGAGAAATTAGTTACGCCTGATAATAGTAGGAGAGATTTGGTAATAAATAGAAAAGGAAAGAAGAAAGAGATAAGAAATGAGGTTTTCAAGATCATTTTACGATGAATGTCACAACAAATTAGTCATTAGGAGTTCATTCTTTATAGATAGAGATTAATTTTAAACATTTCATTTACCCAGAAAGAAAGAAAAACAAAACTTTTTATTTCAAATGCTTATATATTTAGGGTTATTTTTTTATTTATTTATTTTTTATTATTTCTCCTATTTATATTTTTTATATCATTTAAGATCCTCTAAAAGTTTACAAAAAAAAAAAAAAAAAAAAAAAAAGATTTTTATATCGTACAATCATGCTTTTGTCAACAAACAATTTAGTATAATTTATTAAAAAAAATAAAAAAAAAAATAAAAAAAAAAAATTTGTAACTATAAATTTTATATTGCAGTCTGTCTGTGTTTGTTTGTTTGTAATCACGTGTTTGATAGTTGGCAAAATTAACAATAAAAGCAACATTCCTTCTCTTCTATTTAAGATAAACTATAATGAACAAACTGTGACGTCAAACTATTTCAATTTCCTTATTTTAATTTTTCACTTTTATTTTTTATTTTATTTTTATTTTTTTTTTAAATTTTTAAATGCATAATTTTTGTTATTTTATTTCACATTTCGTTGGTTTATTTATCCTGCAAAAATATTGCAGAAGTAATTTTGGCTGTTTACACATAGATATTCCTTTATTTTTATAATTGTTCATCTTAGTATTTTAAGTGGAAACATCTGTAAACACACACACACACACACACACTTACACGCGCACACAAACACATACACTTATCCACATCGCTTTTTCAATTACAGAACCAACGATCTTTCAACCCGTGTTTTAGTTTCTTCATTTCACTTACTCTCATATTCATATTCACTCTCTCTCTCTCTCTCTCTCCCCCTCTTTCTTTCTTTCTCTTTCTCTCTCTCCTCTTTCTCTCTCTTTCTCTCCCTCCCTCTCTCTTTTTCCCTCTCTCTCTCTCTCTCCTCTTTCTCTCTCTTTCTCTCTCCCTCTCTCTCTTTCCCTCTCTCTCTCTCTATTTATAATAACTTTTAATTTTTTCATTACCCCTTTTTGGCGCATATCCAGACGACAAGCAGGATTTTGGCGTTAAAATTACGCGTCATTTACTCTTACTTCATCTTTCAAAAAGTCATTGGTAATTGGGCCACGATTATATATATATATATATATATATATATATATATATATATATATATATATATATATATATATATATATATATATATATATATATATATATATATATATATATATATATATATATATATATATATTGGGGACATACTACGAAGGGCCATTTCTTCAACAATAGGTAACTGAAATGTTCGAATAAAATTATATAGAGAAATGCACACTTTTAAAGAATACCGTCTAAAAGTTATTATATAAATGTGTTACAGTTGCATAACTCTAATATGTCTTTATGTCTTACTGACAACCGAGCAAAAGATGTTCAAAATGTCTCTCTAGCCAAAAAATATTTTTATGATGTTCTAGAGAAGAGAATGTAATGAGTTGAAATGTGGAGAGTTATGACACATAAGATCTACCAATTCATCTTTCCAGATGTCCAGATAATGAGGAATAGTCATGCTAAAGAGTACTGAAGCTCTATCATTCGTTCATTCATATCGCTCTTTATACGGTCACGGATGCATCTTAGAGAAATATGACGAGTGCTTGCCCTAGAAATTGACCAGTGGTGGGTTACATTGAACATATGGAACCGATAATGCGAAACTGTGCTGGAACTTAACTTGTTCACGTCTATGTTATTATCATATTCTTTCTCACATATTCTCACCATACTCCTGTAGGTGCTAGCACCTGTCAGCTGTCTCGAACGAAGACATGAGTTTCTTGAGCAAGGCAATCAGTTGGTGGCTTGATAGGCCTATCCCAACTATATATGTGCTAATAGTCAAACCTCAATATATGTGGTGATACTTAACCACTAGACCACCATATATATTATGTTATTATCATTATCATTATTATTTTTGTTATGGTAATTTGCCTATTCCTTGAGATCACTCTGAGCTCTTTCGAAAACTTGAGAAAAATACGCTAACTAACGGAAGATGTATTTAAACCACTCATGATTGTCAAAGGTATACGCTGTACGCGGAAACAGATTCCACTCTGCCAGTCTCAAAATCATTTATAAACTGAATATATTCGAGTACATCTGCATGGTATAACTTTGCTGCCTCACAACTCTTCACAAATTCGTAGGTTCCTATTCTCCAAATTAATAATGACCTGAAATAACACTAACACAATTTTCCCATCGGCTTATTTTATAAATACGCAAAACGCGACTGACCAACCCATATTTACCACGCTTTCTATACAGAAACATGTCCATTTTGGATGTATATTTAAATGGCAATTTTTATTATTTATTGTGACGGGAATCACTCCCTGAAGTTGGTTTTCACATTCCATTAGAACCTTGTATATTAATATTTAATACAGTGGTGTAGTTTATTTTCTTCACGTATTCCGAACTCTTTTTAATTTTTTTCATTAATGATTCTCTCTCTCTCTCTCTCTCTCTCTCTCTCTCTCTCTCTCTCTCTCTCTCTCTCTCTCTCTCTCTCTCTCTCTCTCTCTCTCTCTCTCTCTCTCTCTCTCTCTCTCTCTTCAAGATCTATCCATTCTCAAGGCGAAGAATCCTTCCTTCATTTCTTTTTATCTTCTAAGAAAAACACGCAATTCAAACCTTCTTCTGTCCTTAATATTCTTGAAGTTTAATTATCACGTGATCTTTCTTTCCTAAAATAGCATATAAGAGGTTTGGTGTTCTTAATTGCTTTCCACACTTTCTTACATTACCCCAGGTGTTTTCCCTACATTGTTCGATCGTCACAAATGCTTTAAAGTATTCACGACATTTCTGGGGTGGTTCCACTCATGACCCTTAAAAAAGTGTTACTTAGGTTTTTTTTAAGAATAATTATTTCTTCTTCTATCACTAACTTCCTTACATTCTCATTTTGCTCTGCGAACTTTTGCTTCATTTCTCCTTGTGTAAATTTGATAAAAACAACTGATACTTCTCTTTTCAACTTTTGTCGTATACTTACTTCATAAAGGAAAGCAACGTCATGCTCCTCTTTCCATATCATCTCATCCATTCTTTGTCCAACACTTATTGAAAGAGAGAGAGAGAGAGAGAGAGAGAGAGAGAGAGAGAGAGAGAGAGAGAGAGAGAGAGAGAGAGAGAGAGAGAGAGAGAGAGAGTTAAACGCTATGAACATTCTTACTTCCTTTTTTGTAATTTAATAAATCCTTTGATTTGACTTCAACCTTGTATCGGTTTATGTCGTCAGTTAAAACTCGAGTTTTTTAAATGTATTTCCCCTTTCAAGACAACCTCATGAATCACTCTGGTTTTTCCCACCTTAGAATATATATATATATATATATATATATATATATATATATATATATATATATATATATATACATATATATTAAGATATATATATTTTTATGATATTTATTTTTATTATATATATATATATTATATATATATTATGTATCATATATATATATATATATATATATATATATATATATATATATATATATATATATATATATATATATATATATATATATATAATAACTGAATGCTTGTGGAATCTGACAAGTTATATTTCGTTACTTATAACGGTCTTTGAAGCACAAGATGTACAGTATCCACACAAGGATTTTGTGTGAATGTAAATTTAGTGCAGCAGCTTCATTTCTGTGGAATTCCCTTCTATCTTCTGCTAATCTTACTAAAATTATTTTAATTGACGTGTGGCCTAAACCTGTTTTATATATATTTAATATTTCGTTACTTATAACGGTCTTTGAAGCACAAGATGTACAGTATCCACACAAGGATTTTGTGTGAATGTAAATTTAGGTAGCAGCTTCATTTCTGTGGAATTCCCTTCTATCTTCTGCTAATCTTACTAAAATTATTTTAATTGACGTGTGGCCTAAACCTGTGTTGGTTTTTCCGTCATAACCCTCCTTTGAAAAAGGATTGGGAAGAGTAAATGAAATATTAAAAGTGGTCTACCCTATGTCCTGTGGACCATATAAATATATTTGGTCTCATTGTAAATAAATTTGTTGCTTGTGATGCTTCAAGAAAGATGTATAAGTTCTGTATAGTCTGCGAGGTCTTTTCCTTCCCAAAATTACTGTAACTACACATAGGTATTATTCACTCTTGTATGAAGTTGCTCTTCTCACTTAAGGAATTTATTGCAAAGTCAAAGGATTTGTAAATTCTTCTTTATTTTCTAGCCTCATAGCTTCTTTATATATATATTATATATATATATATATATATATATATATATATATATATATATATATATATATATATATATATATATATATATATATATATATATATATATATATTATATATATATATATATATATATATTATATATATATATATATATATATATATATATATATATATATATATATATATATATAATATATATATATATATATATATATATATATATATATATATATATATATATATATATATATATATATATATATATATATATATATATATATATATATATATATATATATATATATATATATATATATATATATATATATATATATATATATATATATATATATATATATATATATATATATATATATATATAGTTGTGTCTTTTGATAGCAATGCTATCTCATTAACTTTGGAACTGAATAATGGTAAATATAATAATGGTAAAATGTATTTTTTTCAATTCCCAGCTTTATTCCCTCCTGCATAAAGGTTAATTTCGCAGTTACTCACATATTTAATAGGATTATATATATATATATATATATATATATATATATATATATATATATATATATATATATATATATATATATATATATATATATATATATATATATATATATATATATATATATATATGGCTTGGGTCCAAGTTCTTGTTCTTCAGTACAATTTTTTGAGAACTTGTGCTGGGTATTCCAAAAATCAGAAGTACCTGTACATGAGCCTATTGTAATTACAATATATATATTTTATATATATTATATATATATATATATATATATATATATATATATATATATATATATAATATATATATTTTATTTATTTATTTATTTAACTTTCACCTTTCCCACTTTCGTAGGGCGGTGCCCACCACAATTCCTTTACAAACATACCCATTCTTACCTTCAACCCCCTTTACCACCGCCCTCCATCTCACTCTGTCCTCCGCAAGTTTTCTACCCTCTTCTAAACTCAAATTCCTTCAACCCAAAATCTCTCTTACTCTATCTATCCATCTCCATCTTTGGCCTTCCCCTCCCCCTAACACCATCCACCTCCGATCTAAGTACCTTGCCCACCATTCTGTCCTCATTCATTCTACACATATGTCCAAACCATTTTAGCACACTCTCCTCCGCTCTAACAACTAAACCCCTCTTCCATTTACACATCTCCCTTATTCTTTCATTTCTAATCCTATCAATCCTTCTCAATTTACATATCGCTCTCAAACCTTTCATCTCAAAGACATTCAAACTTTTCCTCGCTCGAGCACTTATCATCCATGTTTCACACCCATACATTACTGAAGGTAAACACATACATTCAAACATTCTTATCTTTATTTCTTTTGAAATTTTTCCTTTCTTCCATACTTCTCTTAGACCCCCCAACACTTTCATTCCTTCTACCACTCTATTCTTTATTTCTTTTTCCGTCCCACCCTTACCTTCCATCAACATTTATTTTATATATATATATATATATATATATATATATATATATATTATATATATATATATATATATATATATATATATATATATATATATATTTAAAAGAATAAATCCTTTAAAAAAATATTATTTATCCTGTAATGAAAACAAAGTGTATTTTTGATTCTAAAATCTAAATTTTTTATAAAGGTTCCTGAATTTGGATACATCTCACTTTATTATTATTATTATTATTATTAGTAGTAGTAGTAGTAATAGTAGTAGTAGTAGTAGTAGTAGTAGTAGTAGTAGTAGGAGTAATAAATTTTGCTAATTCATTATTGTTAAACAGTTTTGGTGTTACATTTCTTTCTCTCTCTCTCTCTCTCTCTCTCTCTCTCTCTCTCTCTCTCTCTCTCTCTCTCTTCTCTCTCTCTCTCTCTCTTTTTTTTCTTTTTGTTTTTCATTGGCAGGGTCTCTTTCAATGAAGGGGAAGAAATTTAAAATAAAAGAAATTCTACTCAAGCCCAAGCCTGACGCAAAATCTTTTAGGTGAGCGAGATGCAGGCCTTAAAGTGAGGAAAATTAAATGCACAAGGAAAAACGGATGATGTAAGGAGTTTCACAAAATAGAGATGAATGGAAAAGAATTTCCAATATTCTCAAAATAAAATAAAAAAATCATGCGAATCTTGGCGCTCCTTGTGCTACGAGGGCAACGCAATGGTGGTAGAATGTTAGGGATTAATTATATCAAATACTTGCTGTCGTAGTACCTATAGAAAAGTGATAGTGTATCTATTGTCACATTGCAGAAGTGAAAGGTCAAGGAGGTTTAAAATTAGGGAACAGTTTACTAGTCTTTTAGCCTTAGATTCAATCCTATCCAAAAGAAGGGTGGAAACGGAGCTCCCTCAAATTTGAGAACATTACTTCATACAAGAGCAGATAAAGCCCTTATATAATTGGAGTAACTGTTTGAAAGAAAAAATTTCCACAACCTGAACAGAACTACCAGTTTCCTTGGAGCCACCTTAGCAACTGTTCTGATGTGAGGTTTCCAAGACAATTTATTATGTTCAGACCAACATAAAAAATTCAGAATGTTCATGTTGTTCACGGGTAAGATGGGGAAACGTTAAAAGAAATAGGAGAGTTGGAAGATGTTGTTGAGAGGGAGATGTAAAGAAGTTTAGTTTTTAAGGAGTTGAATTTCGCAAAGTTGAGATGACCCCACCAGGAAATCCCATCCAGATCAGCAAGAATAGAATAAGAAAGATGCAAAAAGAAGGAACTCAGGATGCAAAGGAAGGATCAGATTTGAAATGAGTGAAAGAATGGAGAGTTGAGTCATCGACATAAAATGAACAAGGTTGAAAAACAGTTGAAAGATCTTTTGAAAAGTACGAGTAAAGCTAAGAGATTGAACAGAGCCCTGAGGAACACTACAATTAACAGGAAAGGAGGAAAAGGTCACTCCATCAATAGGTGCCGACAAGGAATGATCTAAGAGAAAACTAGAGGTGAGTAAGCATAGGAAATTAAAAAGGAAATTTGGATATCTTCATCTTCAAAATGTTCATGCCATCACATATAATTCACCATAATCCCTAAGGGCAGAAGACCATAAATCAAAAGATAGGAAAGTATGTTACCACTTGAACTCAATCGTCGAAAGCCATTCTGATGATCAGAAAGAAGAGAAGGAGACTCTAGGTGTTCCAGGAAATGAGAATCGAGGAGACTTCAGAGATTTTTGACATAACACAAGTGAAAGCTATATGATTATAGTTCGATGGATCATGGTGGCCACCCCTTTTTGAGATCGGCTTAACAAATGCGCTCTTCCAGAATTGAGGAAAAGTATTATTATTGATTCACAGAGAATACAGTCGAACGAGGACAGGCTCAAGCTTAGCCGCATACCCTCTCAGACCTTGGAAAGAAATGCCATCTGGGTCACCAGCCTCAGATCTCAGGATTCATTTAATCATGTGTAATCACAGGTACAGACATGGAACATCTGAGAGGAGGAGTAGGAGTAGGGATGCAAAAATCATTCAGAATGGAATTAAATGAAAAAAGAAAAGAAAAGATTTGCTTTTATAGAAGAAGTATTAGCCTCATATCGTAGAAGGAACATATTACCGAAAATTTTTTCAAGATATGCAATAAATTTTTGGATCATTTGAAGATACAACTGACTGTTCTTAGTGGTAGTACTTTGTTTAATCAAATTTAAATATCCTTCTCTTCAAGGACTAAAGTATTATCCTGAGCAGATGCATTCAAAATATAATACTTGACTAATATTCGAACTTCATCAATAGATCACAATTATAAACTGTAATAAAATAAATAAACTTGTCTTAACTTTAGCATAAAAAAAAACCTTAGAAACCTTTTACCGCGATCATTATGGATACTGAAATTTTTTCCAAGATGTAGATAGAGACTTAATTTCTGGATCTGGATAAGTATATACTATATATATATATATATATATATATATATATATATATATATATATATATATATATATATATATATATATATATATATATATATATATATATATATATATATATATATATATATATATATATATATATATATATATATATATATATATATATATATATATATATATATATATATATATATATCTATATATAATCTCGGTTCAATATAAAGTATAGCTGATTTTCATAAACGATTGTATATGTATACATAGATTCATAGTTTCTTGTATGTATGTAGCTATGTAGTATGTATGTATTTATGAATGTATGTATGTATTTATGAATGTATGTATGCATGCCACAATGTATGTGCACAAATCCTCTAAAGTTTTTAATGGTTTTTTCAAGTTTTACGTTTTTTTTTTTTTTCTTCTTTTTGCATTGCGGTTTCTTAAAAGTTGCTTTGTTTTTTTTTTGTTTTTTTTTTTTTTTTTTTTTCTTTTTTTTTTTTTTTTTTTCTGAATTGCGATAAAAATTTTGCGCAATCGTAAACACGACTGACTTTGACTTTTGTTACAGTAACACACTCATTTACACACAATCATGTATACATACTTTTTACTCACAAAGCAAAAACGCACATACTTTCATTTATACATAAATGAGGGCGTAGCGTTACAAAATTTACACAAGGGCTGCGGAGGCGGTAAAAAAAAAATTTAAGGTTCCAGCTCCGGTTCCGGATCCGGTTCCGAATAGAAGTTCGAATCAGACTTCAACTCTTACTCCGACTCCAACTCTGAATTCAACTACAATTCCAACACCGACAAAGACTTCGACACTGACTTCAACTCCGACACGGGCCCCTGACCTCGACACCAACTCCGACTCCAACTATGACACCGACTCCAACACCGACACCGACTCCGAATTCAACTACAACTCCAACACCGACACCGACTTCGACACTGACTCCAACTCCAACTCCGACACCAACTTCGACATTGACTCCGACTCCAATTCCACCAGTTTAAATATCCCGGAATAAACTCTAGCTTCGACACGACCCTAAAAACTTATTTTTCCTTTATCCGAAGCCCTCGTTTTATATATATATATATATATATATATATATATATATATATATATATATATATATATATATATATATATATATATATATATATATATATATATATATATATATATATATATATATATATATATATATATGAGCTGAGAGGTGAGAAGGGAATTTTGATTTCTTGAAACACTAACGCTACGCCCAAGTACATAAGTACTTACATGAAATTTTATTCATTTTTTAAGTGATATTTCCAGATACAAATTACAAAAATTTACTTTTAAAATTATTTTATTTTATTTTAATTAATTTAAATTGATTTTTCTCCTGCAGGAGGTCGATGAAGAAGTCGCTGAAGTGGAAGACATAAAATCTCCCGTCCCTTCGTCGTGTAGGTCAGAACACGATCTACATTTTAAGTTCGAGTCCTATATGAAGAGGAGACATCCCCGAAGGTTTCATTTTGGGGCGAAGTCAGATCAAGGGGCGGCGCCCCCCGGAGAGGTCACTAATAATCCTATACCAGAGGCCGGGACGAAGACTGAGCTTCTGGAAGAACCTGTTACAACTCCTGTCGATACATTCTGCGATCGACCAGGTTTAAGTAGATATCAGGTATATATATATATATATATATATATATATATATATATATATATATATATATATATATATATATATATATATATATATATATATATATATATATATATATATATATACCTTTTTCTTTGAGGACCCCTCAAGTCTTCTATGGTCCCTGGAGGTCCAGGTAGACCCCTGGGGTCCATGTAGACCCTGGGTCCATGTAGACCCCAGGGTCCTTATAGACTCGGGTCTGGAAACACTGATTTAGATTATTTATTAACGCATAATATATTTATCTATTTTATTTTTATATTTTAAAGATTTTGACAAGGAAATATAAAATGAATATTTCTTTTCAGTACGTTCCAAGTAATGTTCGTGAAGCAGATGAAGATGTTTCAATCTCTGAAGAACATTCTGCCCAACCTTCTCAGCCAGCTGTATGAGCAACGTTATAATATATATATATATATATATATATATATATATATATATATATATATATATATATATATATATATATATATATATATATATATATATATATATATATATATATATATATATATATATATATATATATAGAGGTTTGTTCGGATAGTAATGAGATTAATGTGATGAAAAATGTGTTACCAATTATTTAATGAAAGAAAGATGATCACTTTTAACTTTGAATCATCACGAACGAATGACGTTAGAGATGATGATGTTTTTGCTCAGCGTTGTTTGTGAAAAGCCAATATAAAAGAACTAAAAGAACCAATGACGTGAGTGTGAACTGTTACAAAGCATTGTACTGGAGTCTCGAATATCGCTCTACTATCAAATTTTGTTTTAAGCACAGCAAAATCTTTATCAAAAAGTGAAAAAGAGGCGTATGGAGACCGAACATTTTTCCTTGCATTTTTTCGATAAGCCAAAAATTTGTTGCAAACGTACCATCTCTTGAGAGTTTTTCCACAACCATAAATGATAAAAATATAGAATGGGTTAAAACCCATTTCTTAATTGTTCACGTTTATAATGAAAAATATGAGCTCAGTTTATGAATTCGAGCCATTCATTAACAAATTTTTAACATTACATTTGGGCTTACGAAATAATTGTACAGAAGCTTTACAAGGAAAGCTTACATTTCGCTTCTGATTTTAACGTCATATCACACTGACATGTTTCTCCATCTCAATACCCAACTATCATCAAGTCCATATGGCATTTCTTCTCTCTCAAGACCAAGACTCTACATTATATTGAGAAGAGACAGGGTTAGAAGAGACTGAAGAAAAAACTAGGTCTCAAATGAGATGTCTAACACTGCTAACGAGAATAGAAAGAAGGGTCTCGACAATTTCATTAGATCATTATTAATTTATTATTATTATTATTATTATTATTATTATTATTATTATTATTATTATTATTATTATTATTATTATTATTATTATTATTATATTATTATATTATTTTAATTAATATAAAGAAGGATCTCGACTATTTGACAGTCAAATTAATTTATAAATACAACGTTTCGGCTTCTAGCCACCGTTCTCTTTACTTTCGAAGTATGACCTCATATATATATATATATATATATATATATATATATATATATATATATATATATATATATATATATATATATATATATATATATATATATATATATATATATATATATATATATATGTCTGTTCTATGTGATAGATATTTCATATATTTTACATGTATTCCGTTATATATATTGTATCAGAATATATATATATATATATATATATATATATATATATATATATATATATATATATATATATATATATATATATATATATATATATATATATATATATATATATATATATATATATAATATATATATATATATATATATATATATATATATATATATATATATATATATATATATATATATATATATATATATATATATATATATATATATATATATATATATATATATATATATATATATATATATATATATATATATATATATATTATATATATATATATATATATATATATATATATATATATATATATATATATATATATATATATATATATATATATATATATATATATATATATATATATATATATATATATATATATATATATATATATATATATATATATATATATATGAGTATGTTTATGCTGCCCCTGAAGGTAAAAGACCAGTATTGTACAATAAATCTTTGAAATTTGGTAAAAACATTTCTAGGACTCAAACCAAAGGCCGACATGTCCTGAAAAACGGCTCTTGAAAGTGTTAAAATTGGGAAAATAAGAGAAAGAATGTTCTGAACTTTAACAAGTAGAGTATTTAATGAAATGAGCATAGAGGTAAAGTTTGGGGTTCTCAAAGGAGAAGGAATGCAAGGTATATATATATATATATATATATATATATATATATATATATATATATATATATATATATATATATATATATATATATATATATATATATATATATATATATATATATATATATATATATATATATATATATATTATATATATATATATTATATATTAAAGGAAACATTTTACTTTCTGTCTATTCTTCATTCATTCAACAAAAAAGTAATATTCCCCACAAGGAATTTTATCGTTATATGTTTAAAACAGTTGCGTTAGTTTCAAAAGATCAGAAAATAAATAAATTAAAAAGAAAATTCCCGCCAATTTTGTTTTAAACTTTAAATTTCCCGCCAAATTTGAAATGAGAAAATTTCTGCTGAGTTGTTGATTTTTCTACTCGAATTTTTCCCCCTAGAAAAAGGATACATTTGCTACTTAATGAAAACCAAATATTAAATACAATATTTTTGTATGTTTAAAATTCATTAAATAAATGTTTTTATGATATTATGTTTAATTCTTCCCGTTTATTTAAGTTTTTTTTTTTTTATATCTCTTTATTTTATAGTTATTTTTCATTGGAGAGAGAATATATATATATATATATATATATATATATATATATATATATATATATATATATATATATATATATATATATATATATATATATATATATATATATATATATATATATATATATATATATATATATATATATATATATATATATATATATATATATATATATATATATATATATATATATATATATATATATATATATATATATATATATATATATATATATATATATATCTTTGCATAAGCATGAACTCTTCTCAAGATCTTGACAGTGAAGGAGCTGTTCAAGGGTATTTGAATTTAAGAATATAAAGCGAAAGCTCCTTCTCTGGTATGGCTGGAAGTCGAAGAATCATTGCTACATCATTATTATTTCACCTTCAGCTGAAATTTTACTTTAAATGAAGGAATAATTTTCAAATTTAAAAAACAAAAGAAAAGAAAATGAATGTAAAGTAGTCGATAATTGTTGAATATCCATGGGTGAATGTTAATTTAAAAGAAATAAAATGATGATGTTTTGTAATATTGTTTATATCATTTGTGTACTTTTATATATGTGGCCGTAGAGGATCAAAAAACTTTTGAGCAATTACTGTAAATGATGAAAATAATGCAAATAATATAAAAAATAGCATACTATCTCCCTCCGTAACCAAACATTATAAGCGAAATTATGAAGAATACATGTATTAAAAAATTACGAAACTAGTATCCAAAAATTTTTGTAGTATCATGAATTAGTCTAGTCACACCAGCTACAATTAAATAGCTCAAAGAAACTGTCCTATTAACTAGCATATGTTCAGACAGCAACGAAGAATAGAACTGTTTTAAAATTAGAGGAACTATAAAATGTTTGATGACGTCTTTTTTTTAATTTTAAGTTTTATTTTACTTGAAATAAGAATATAAATATATAGGAAGGGGTTTCCAAGTACCAGAATAAAATACGTGGAAGGGTTACCAAATTGTAATTTAATACATAATAAAATATGGGAAATAAGAATATCCTTATCTTTCAAAATCGTATTTTAAAATATATTATTCTTGAACTTTATGACTAGCTACAAGATTTATTCCAAAAATATCCCAAAAATCAAAATTAAATAATGAATAACAACATAAACCATGTATAATAAATAATATATTTAATCCCTGAGGAAGCCCTTACCGGAATTTACCCAATATGGCGGTGAAGACATCAACGGCAAAATAGTCACAAAGTTTTTAACCGAATTTACAATGAAAATAACTTATTGTATTGTAGACAGCCATTATTAAGATAGCCACAAGATCGAGAATTACAAATGATAAGGTATAGAGGATAAACTGATATAAAATGTAATGTTTGGCACTAGATTAGTCGAAACTACAGCAATTAACCATTCAACAAAAGAATTCAAAGTTATCTTTTTTGTTTTGTTTCTGAGAGCGGACTTCACCAACTAGGGCATATGCCGTCCCTCCAGGTAGACAAAATACTGCCCTTCAGGCCTCCACCAGTTTAGAGCGAACGATCCGTTCGCTCCAAGAGCTGGTGAAGCTTCAAAGTTATCTGATTCTGTCACTCTTACACAAGCGACCTCCAAGCGTTCATATATAGAAATGAGAACTACTACAGACTAAGTCCTGTATATATAGACTAAGTATATCTAGACAATAGACCTATATATGAATATTTACGTACTATATATGGATATTATGTAACTTTTATCCCTTATAGTACTTGGAAATAAGTTAGTCCCTTATTGATTGTATATGTATATATTGTATTTTGTCTTATTTTGTACTTGGAAATAAGTTAGTTCATTGATTATGAGTCATTTGTTCGAGAGAAGTGTCGTTCAAAAAATGGAACCGAATCCATTTTTGGGTCAATGAAAATTGGAACAAGATGTACAGCAATGTCAATTCAGAAATTTATACGATGATTCTCAAATAGAAGTTTCACTTTCGAAATATCATTTAAAATGTCTTATATTGGTATTCGTTTAGCCTAAGCAAATTAAATAGGTTTTCAAATTCCTAATGTTTTTTTTTTTTTTTTTTTTTTTTTTTTTTTTTTTTTTTTTTGAGAGCGGAGCTCACCACTAGAGAATATGCCGTCCTTCCAGGCAGACAAAATATTGCACTTCAATGACGAGGGAGAGGTTTTAGGTGTTTAGGGCTATAACTGCCCAGGAAAAAATATTTTAAAAAAAAATAATTTAAAAAAAAAATGGATATAAAAATAAAAATGAATACATCACTTGTCTTCCAGGCCAAGAGAAACTCTTACAAAGCATGTAAAGTCATTATATATATATATATATATATATATATATATATATATATATATATATATATATATATATATATATATATATATATATATATATATATATATATATATATATATATATATACCTTTTTTTTTTTTACCTTCTCACCCCCTGACCACCCCACGTTGAGGCGGCCACACTTCGCTAATGAAGCCTCCCGCCGCAGTCGGTCTCGTCCAGAGATCTTTCAAAGAAGTGATGCCCCAGAAGGTTTTGGGGCGACAGTTGGAGGGACAGTCTAAAAGAAAGTGATCTACGGTCTCCGGGGCCCTTTTGCATCTGGTACAAGTGGAAGATGTTGCCTGGTTTAAATTGAAATTGTGTTTGTAATGTTGTAAGTTTGGATGGTGCCCGCATCTCAATCTTGCTAGTGAGATTTGTAAGTGTCTTGGGAGGTTGTTGAAATCGGGGTTTATTTCGGGAGGGGGTTCGTTAAGGATGCTATTTGGAGGTCTGTTGATCATATATGAATGTGTTAGTTGAGTGTGTATATGTTTGGTTGTTGTGGTATTGGGGGGAGGAGGGGGAATGCGATTTAGGATCCGTTTGTAAAAGGTTCCGGTGGACGATGGAGGTTGTTTAAGTCTTTGATTGGTAGGTTGGAGGAGAGTTTTGTGACATGGGTGTGTGGGTAGACGGGTTTTTGCATAGAATTGGGTGCCTATCATTTCGAGGTGGTTCCTTATAGGTAGTATCTTGGTTTCGTTATGAAGGTGTTGTTGAGGGGTTGTAGGTGTGCAGCCGGTAATGGTGCGAAGGGCTTTATTTTGTGTTATTTGGAGTGTCGTTAAGTTATGGTCGGAGAGCAGAGGGTGCCAGATGGGGGAGGCGTAGTTGATGGTGGGGCGTATAAATTGTTTGTAGATTGCAATTGAGGTTTGTATGTTGTTGTGTATGTCAGTGTTGGCCACTGTTTTGAGGATGTTGAGTTTTCTGGTTGCGGCTGTGGTGGTATTTTGAATGTGTTTGGAGAAAGTGAGGTGAGTGTCAAATGTTAGGCCGAGAATCTTTGGGTTTTGTTGAAGGGTATGGGGTGTTGTTTAGTAGGACTTGTGGGTAGGTGTTGGATAAGTGTTTGTCTGTTGTTATGAGGGTTATGGAGGATTTGTTTGGTGATGCCGTCATCCTGTTTTCTACTAGCCAAGTTTGGAGTTGTGTTAGGTAGTCTTGTGTGAGTGTTGTTGCGGTGGAGAGGTCTTCGTGAGTGGTGGCAATAGTTATGTCGTCAGCGTATGTAGTGATGTGGGTGGATTCTGTTTGGGGTTGTGGAAGGTCTGCAGTGTATAGGTTGAATAGGGTGGGGGAGAGTATGGCTCCTTGGGGAACTCCGTTCTTTATGTTGATGGTACGTGATTTAAGGCCGTTTTGTTGTATTTGGGCGGTTCTGCCTGATAGGAAGTTGGATAGCCATTTCTTAGTATATATATATATATATATATATATATTATATATATATATATATATATATATATATATATATATATATATATATATATATATATATATATATGCATTATTTCCTCTGGTTATATATTTACATAAAATAAATTTTAAAATAGTAGTTGCATGGAACATTAATATTAATATCAGGATTTAAATATCGTAGTTAAGGTGTTTACTATATTTATTATAGAGTAATAATATACGTAGGCTATTAATTGTCGCCCTGACTGTAAAATAAAGAAAGAGATTATTTTTGCCTTTTTAAAATTGTGTTTGGTTAAGTTTTGTAGTAATCCCTTAAAGTAATGTTTTTTTTTATTAATTTAAGTTGAATAATGTTATGAAGGTTGGGATAGAATAATCTTTAGTATTTCGACGTAATGTTTAATTATTCTGTTTCACAAATTCAAAAAATATCCTACAATATTAAATGAAATAGTTACTGCATAAAATACGTTTTTTGAATATAATAAAGAAAATGATATTATAAGGGTAACATATTATATATATTATATATATATATATATATATATTATATATAATATATATATATATATATATATATATATATTATATATATATATATATTATATATATATTATATATATATATATATATATATATATATATATATATATATATATTTTATATATATATATATATATATATATATATATATATATATATATATATATATATATATATATATATATATATATATATATATATATATATATATATATATATATATATATATATATATATATATTATATCCGACTGTTGTCGTAGTCGTAGTCGGACGCGTTGGAAGAAGGTGGGAGAGAAGAAAAGAGAAGAGACAGAGAAAGGGGTTGGAAAGTAATCTAAAGAACTGAATTCTTCTAAAGAAATTTTAATTATTATTTTTTTTAAGGAAAGATACAAGAGACTGAATGAACGAAGTGAATCCAGATTGTTATTAAGAAGTAAATGAAAAAACTTTAGGAAACGAAGAAAATACCTTAAATTTTTTTGAATTTAACATTTGAAATTAAAATCAATAATATAAGTTAATTAAATCAAAATTAAAATTTTAACAAATTCAAGAGGAGGAACAAAATTTTCGAGCCAGGTCTTTT
>SEYY01018220.1:62500-70000 GCA_009176605.1 Armadillidium nasatum
TGATCTTTTATATTTCACAAATTAGTTCAAATTTGATATATTTTTATTTCGAAGTTAAATAAATTAATCAATAAGGTGTCTTATAATCCACAAATTAAAATTTATATTAAAAATTTATTAAAAATTATTTTTTAAAAAATTAAAAAATTTACGTTAGAAATATATTATAATAAAGTGACCTCAATCAAGAATCTGGTTAAAAAACTTATAAATTTTTTTTATATTTTGGGGACTTTTAAAACTTTTTCAAATTAGACGTATTTAGAAGGTATTCTATAATTTTATATACAAATCGGAAATGACAACCTTCTACCCACCTATTACCAAAGAGGATTTTTAATTATGTGTTATAATCCACAGTTTTCAAATAATAATGAAATAATAATAATAATAATAATAATAATAATAATAATAATAATAATAATAATAATAATAATGTGTTATAAAAAGTGAATGTACTAAGGTAATGTAAAAATATTGGTCTTTTATAATTTTATATTGTGTGTAATGTTATCTGTAAAATAATATTAAATAAAATATATGTCGTCAGTGATATTGCAAAATGTCGTATATATAAAAAAAAAAAAAATTGTGTATCGATTGGTGAATATATATAAAAAGTAACTAGTTATATAACTTATTACCAAGTATAACTCCGTTGTTATTGGTTTGAGATTATCGACATGCTAGCAGGCTGTGATTAGTTATTTTAAAAAAAAAAATTGGTTAAATGAGTCTTTCTCTGGCTTAAGGGAACGAGGTTTGCTCCTCACTCTCGCGTGTGTACTGAATAATATACAAATCGAGGTTCGAAACTCCGATCCAGTTACCTGAATGGAGATAAAAAAAATTGTTTTCGTTTGTTGGGGATTTTCTGTAGTTAATTAATTAATTACAATTTACGGCAAGGTATATTATTACGCTAATCTCAATACTCATATATCGCTTAAAAACATAGCCAACACATACAGTATCACATTCTCTCTAAATTGCCTATCAAGGATTCGAAACCACGCCCACCGATGGTCAAAAATATACTTGATTGGACTGTACCGGAGCAGGGTTTCCCTATTCCAAAAGCCCAAATAATCTGTGTAACTTATCAACTTAGTCAGGAATAGCATAACTCAATTTCCCCTGCAGGCTAAGAACTACACTCCTCGATTAGGGTTCTGCCGTGAGTGACGGTGGTAACTAAAGAAAAAAAATAAAAATAAAAATAAAAAAACGATCATTTCATTATATGACGAGATAATAAAATGAATCTTGGATAAAAAAAAAAAAAATATTTTCGATGGAGAAATGCAAAAATTATGACGGTTTCTCTAACAATTAAAACTTTTCTAAAAAAATTATGATAATAATAATAATAATAATAATAATAATAATAATAATAATAAAATAATAATAATAATAATTTTTTTTTTTTTTTTTTTTTTTTTTTTTTTTTTTTGGAACTTTTTTTTTTTTTTTTTTTTTTTTTTTTTTTTTTTTTTTTTTTTGCTCCAAAAAATTTTTTTTTTTTTTTTTTTACTCATTTATTTATTTATTTATTGTTAAATAATATTAAAAGCTACTTTAAATATATTATCTTCTAATGTCAAAAAGTTACGCACAAAATTTGTACGTGATAATTTTAATAAATTTTCGTATACTTTTTCTAATTTGTTAATTATTTAATAAAAGTAATTTCATACTCTAAATAATAATAATAATATTTCATTATCTTTAGAATTTCATGATTTAAGTAGTTTAAATTATTAACAAGAATAGAGACAGAGAGAGAAAGAGACAGACAGACAGATAAAGAGATAAACAAATAGATAGAAAAAGAGAAACAGACAGACAGGGAGAGAAAGAGAGAAACAAATAGATAGAAAACGAAAGACAGACAGACAGACAGGGAGAGTAGAGACTGGCAGATAAATATTTTTTAAAAAAAGGACAGACCGGGAGAGAAAAAGACGGATAGAGAGAGAGAGGAATAGAAAATGAGAAAGAAAAATTCTTTCTTGATATATATATATATATATATATATATATATATATATATATATATATATATATATATATATATATATATATATATATATATATATATATATATATATATATATATATATATATATATATATATATATATATATATATATATATATATATATATATATATATATATATATATATATATATATATATATATATATATATATATATATATATATATATATATATATAGTGCTTCATAATAGTAAATAATTTTTATACTCCGTTATTTCAAAAGTAAATAAATTTTGTTTTTCGTAAACAATAATAAAAAAGATCGATGAAACATTTTCAACAGTTATTATTAACTCCTTTTTCTTTCTTTCTTTTGCTATTTATCTAATTGTAAGTGTTGTCAGCGCGCGCACACACACGCACAAACTAAATAATAAGTCGCGTGTTTTATCAATAGGTGCTTCTCTTGAAGCAATTCGTCTAGAGTTAGGTCCCAAAAACGTTCAATTATTAGATACATGAGAGTAAACTTACGAGACTAATAGCTAGATGGCTCTGATGTTGACAGGGAACAATAAAGCGCGATCTAAAGGCCGAAAAAGGTGGGAATAACTGCGGCATTTAGGGCGTGGTTTCGCAGACTTAGTGATTAAATGTGATGGGTCCTAATTATCACATTTAGTGATGATAAATTGAGTTTGATATGAAGAATGGAAGTCAAAATTGCAATTTGAGTGTCTGGGAAAACCTTTCACACGGGACATTCGATAAAAAATTTGAAATAGTATTTCAAATGAAAAGATATTTTTTGGCTTATCATTTATTAATTGAATCAACGTAAAAACCAATTTAAATGTGTTTGTATAATAAGGCGTTTATACGATTACGCCTTTGTCCCTATTTACTGTATTAAAGTTTTATTTTGTATAATAAAAGTACGCTTTTATTTTTAAAAAAAGACTTACGTAATTGTTAGCAACTAAAATTTTTTTTAAAGACAAAGAAATCGTTGGCAATTTGGCGCAAATTCATTTGTACTAAAAGCTCTCGTAAAATTTATTTCTATGAAGGTTGATTAAACTTTAATTAACTCTATATTGTGTTGATTGCAGACGGCTTTCTTTTTCATCACTAACAATTATCGTAATACAAAGCTTTGAAATAAAGAAAAATACGAACCATTTCACAATATATTTTTTTCCTTTTATGTTGCTCTCCAAGCACAAAATAAATAGTCTTAAAAATATTATCGATACTTTGAGAGCTTATTTAAGGGTTTTATTACATTCGCTAAAGGAACATCAATAATAAAAAAAAAAAAAGACTCTAAATAAAACGATGGAAATATGGCCGCGATAAAAATATATTAAAAAGGAAAATAGTTTGAATGAATGACATGTAAATAAAACTCATTTTAATAATGACGTTATTTAATGGAAATGTTACGAGCGCGAAAAGGATATTTTATCATTGCCGACGAAATAGGCTTCAAACGAAAAGCGAGTTTATTTCGTAATAAATGAGGGACTCTAAATGCTCCTTTTTTTCATCCAGTTTTAACCCTTCCCAGGGGGTGATATTGGCCCCTAAGTACAAATGACTCAGCATTACGGCATCATTTAAAGAATTTATAAAAGTACTTAGGGTTATGGGCGACCACTCGTAAGAAAACAAAAGTAAATATAAGTAGATAATTTAGCCTACTTGACGTGACAAGTGCCGGTCACGTGTTTGCATAATACCCTTGTTAAGATGACGTCACGATTTTAGCGGATGGAATTATGACGTCATTATGGAAACATTTGAACAATCGCGTTTTCTTTAATAAATTATAACGTTTTCCGCTTTGAAAGGGGGAACTACTTTTATGTTTATAATTAATTAATTTCAATAGAGTCTGTAATAAATCTATTAGTTCCTTTAATTTATTTTTAGTGCCTCGGCATTACTTTTATATTTATATTACACAATTATAAATCTTTTCCTTTTATAAAAAAAAAAAAAAAAATAAAATAAAATAAAAAACTATCGATCGCAAAGAAAATGTTTATAGTTTGCTTGTGCGATTTTTTTTTTATCCTTTTGCGAGAAAAAAAAACAAAACTCCCAGCAATAAATTATCTGTTCTGTGCACTTTTTTTTTTATAGTCAAAAGTTAAACAAAATTTAATTTGAAGCTAAATAAAGTTTGGCGTCAATTTTAGTGGATTGGAAATGGTCCGGAATCGATCAATGTATTTAATTGCATGAAAACGATCTCTGTCGCGTTTAATCTATCGAAAACTTTGATTGGATTAAAGTAATGTTTTCAGCAATTTCAGTAAATTTTTAAAAATATTTTTAAAAAAATTTTTTTTTTTTTTTTTTTTTTTTTTTTTATTATATATATATATATATATATATATATATATATATATATATATATATATATATATATATATATATATATATATATATATATATATATATATATATATATATATATATATATATATATATATATATATATATATATATATATATATATATATATATATATATATATATATATATATATATATATATATATATATATATATATATATATATATATATATATATATATATATATATATATATATATATATATATATATATATATATATATATATATATATATATATATATATATATATATATATATATAGCAAGAGGGCACCCACTATAGAAAGCACAGAGTGGGAGATCTCTTACCCAATGTAGAGCTGCTCTTACAGGTGCTCCATAGTATGGGGTTCTCTCAGAAAAAAATAGAGAATAAAATATAAAAAATAATGGCATTAAATCCACATAAAAAAGCTAGTCAAAAATAGTTTTTTCATCTAAAAAGAAAATAGTTTTAAGTAATTATCAATATTAAATGCAAAATAATAATAGTAATAATAATGAATGATAAATTAGTAAAATAAAAAATTATAATAACAATAGTATTAATAGTAATAATAATAAAAGGCCTAGTGAAAGTTAATTATTAATAATAATAATAATAATAATAATAATAATAATAATAATAATAATAATAATAATAATAATAATAATAATAATAATAATGATAATAATAATAATAATAATAATAATAATAATAATAATAATAATAATAATAATAATAAATTGCTTACGATAATTTTGAAATTTTTCAAATATGACAAAATGAAATACACTTAATTGTTACTGAATATTTTGTGCCCAAGTGTTCATCTGTTCATCTAAAAGATTACGGAATGCCATAAGCGAATGAGAAGGAAGTAGGATGTTTATTCATCTTAAGCAATTCTGATAATTTTTGAACTTCACGAACCACTTTGTTAGGGCAGAAACCGACCACAACTTTTTTAATTCGTATTCACTCTTCAAATAACTTCCAAATACCTTTTTAACTCTAAAGGGCAAAAGAAGATATCAATTTCTCTGAGTTTTTTAAAATTTCTTCTCTAAAAGTTGTGTCATAACGTCAATTGTAAACTTGGGTTGATCAAATAAAAATATTTTTTCGAGGTTTTGTGAAGAATAGTGAAATCAGATTGTTCTTCGCCATATTCGTAGAGAATTCGCATATCGGATGATATTTTGAATCTTTGTGGTACTTATAATAAATTATTTCTAGTTCTATTAGACTTTTAAATGAAGATTCATTGTGCCACTTCCTTGAAAAGGGTTCTTCCCGTGAATGGTGGCGATCTGTAAAAAATAAAAAAAAATAATAAAAAAATCTAAATAGGTTTTACTGAATAGAATCAATTTTTGTAAATTTGGAATTGTCTCCCCTAAATCCCGTAGGTTCACATCTCTAAAATTCTCATCAAATCTAAAATAAATTGGTACATTCTTCTTGAAAAATCAACAGTCTCACCAACATAAAGAATGTATCAACACGATTATGATTTAAGAATGGGCAATGAACGCAGTGCACTATACCAACATAGATGCGAAAACAACCATAAAATTTTAATTAAAGATGCTAAAGTAATTTGCAAATAAAACGACATTTTTTTAAGGAAACTTCTCGAGTCATTTGTTATTCACAACTCTAACACTTTTAATAATAATAAAATGAGTCTGGATGTTGACGATTTTGTATTAAACAGTTTAAAATAATTAATCCCAAAATTTAACAGATTAATTGATTGTGAAAAGAGGACATGATTTCAAATATATAACTATACATAGATAATTGTAGATTTTGTATCGAAATGTTCATTTTTTTTCCTTTTTCTTGAGTCGGCTGTAAGCTTTTCCCATTTTACTCTCTGACGCTTCCTTGCACTGTTTTAATCACCTTCCTTGGAGCTGGTTTTCGTTTTAACTTTTTAACTCTTTTTAACTCTGGCTTGATAAGGGACGTCAGTCCGAAAACGTTTGCCAATATTTTATTTTAATACTGGGTTGTTTCAGTTGTGTTTTAAATCTGCGGTTATTGCAGTCTTATATATATATATATATATATATATATATATATATATATATATATATATATATATATATATATATATATATATATATATATATATATATATATATATATATATATATATATATATATATATATATATATATATATATATATATATATATATATATATTATATATATATATATATATATATATATATATATATATATATATATAATATATATATATATATATATATATATATATATATATATATATATATATATATATATATATATATATATATATATATATATATATATATATATATATATATATATATATATATATATATATATATATATATATATATATATATATATATATATATATATATATATATATTATATATATATATATATATATATATATATATATATATATATATATATATATATATATATATATATATATATATATATATATATATATATATATATATATATATCGCATTCTAAACATACTGGGCATCTTGTTGATATAATATTAATACTCTGAAGAGGAAAAGGGCCATATTTGGATTTCCTGAACAAGACAAAAATTTTGACTATTTTGGCAGAAGAATTTTTATATCTTTGTGTGATAATTCCTTCCTTCCTTTCGTATGAGTTCTTCTATTATACAAACTAAGGCAGAAGGATCTTGAATATATATATATATATATATATATATATATATATATATATATATATATATATATATATATATATATATATATATATATATATATATATATATATATATATATATATATATATATATATATATATATATATATATATATATATATATATATATATATATATATATATATATATATATATATATATATATATATATATATATATATATATATATATATATTATATATATATATATATATATATATATATATATATATATATATTATATATATATATATATATATATATATATATATATATATATATATATATATATATATATATATATATATATACATATATATATATATATATATATATATATATA
>SEYY01018220.1:75000-77500 GCA_009176605.1 Armadillidium nasatum
AGAAAAAGAAGAATTAGAGAGAGAAGAAAAAGAGATAGAGATAGAAAGAGAAGAATTAGAGAGAGAAGGAAGAGAGATATAGAGATAATGAGAGAGGAAAAAAGATAGTGATGATAGAGAGAGAGAGAGAAGAGAGAAATAAAGAGAGGAAAGAGAAAGATAAAGATAGATAGAGAAGAAAGAAGATATAGAGATAATGAGAGAGAAGAAAGTGAGATAGCGATAGAGAGAGAGAATAAAAGGAGATATAGAGAAATAGATAGGGGAAAGAGAGAGACAGAGATAGAAAGAGAAGAATTAGAGATAGACAGAAGAAAGAGATATAGAGATAATGAGAAAGAAGAAAGAGATACAGTGATAGAGAGAGTGAAGAAAGAGAGATATAGAGAAACAGAGAGAGGAAAGAGAGAGATAGAGACAGAAAGAGAAGATTTTAAAATAGAGATAGAGAGAAGAAAGTGATATAGAGATAATGAGAGAGAAGAAAGAGAGATAATGATAGAGAGAGAGAGAAAAGAAAGAGATATAGAGAAATAGAGAGAGATAGAGATAGAAAGAGAAGAATTAAAGAGATTGAGATAGAGAGAGAAGAAGAAAATATCTAAATAAAAAATTAAATGAAAACTGTTATTATGAAACAAATAAATCAAAGTTTAAAAATAAACTTAAATTAAAAATAGGAAAATCATAATAAATAAATATCGAAATAATTCAATACCAATTAATATAATTAATTAATTAATTAATTAATTTTGAATATAATTTATTACATTATATTTTTAATTTTAATTATTTCCCAAAATTCACGATGTTACTTTGGGTGTTTATTACTAGTCGTATCCTGTTCAATCGCATTTAATCGTATTTTATCGTATTTAATCGTATTTTATCGTATTTAATCGTATTTAATAGTATTTTTCGAATAATTAAATAAACAATTTATTACATTATAGTTTTTATTTTAATTATTTCCCAAAATTTCTGATGCTATTTTGGGCTTTTATATCAAATCTTATCCTGTTTAGTCTTGTTGTATCGTATATAATAGTATTTAATCATATTTTATCGTATTTAATCATATTTAATAGTATTTTTTTCGTATTAATCGTATTTAATCGTATTGAATAGTATTTTAAAGTGTTTAATCTTATTCAATTGTATTTTATCGTATTTAATAGTATTTTAACGTATGTTAATCTTATTCAGTAGTATTAGTATTTTATCGTATTTAATCGTTTTAATAGTATTTTTCGAATAATTAAATAAATAATTTATTACATTATATTTTTTTTCCTAATTATTTCCCAAAATTTCTGATGCTATTTTTGGGAGTTTATTTCAAGTCTTATCCTGTTTAGTCTTATTTTATCGTATTTAATAGTATTTAATCATATTTTATTATACTTAATCATATTTAAATGTATTTTATCGTATTTAATCGTATTTAATAGTATTTTAACGTGTTTATTCTTATTCACCAGTATCTTATCGTATTTAATCGTATAAATAGTATTTTAACGTGTTTAACCTTATTCAATAGTATTTTATCGTATTTAATCGTACTTTTTTTTTACACTTCACCACCACTCATGCACGAGCAGAGCCCTATTCAAGGAGGCAGTGATAATCTCTTGTTAAAGTATACGTAACTAAAAAGTAAGAGTATGCAAAGATTATCTTCAAATTGATAAAACTGCGTCGAAAGCTCCACAACTAGTATTTTATCGTATTTAATAGAATTTAATAGTATTTTATCGTATTTAATCGTATTTCATCGTATTCAATCCTGTAAGTTAATATTAAAATTTTATTCTATCAATAAAAATTGAAAAGAAATAGAATATTAACTGAGGTAACTTCTTTGGATTCTTATACTTTACTTTTATAAACTAAGGTTACGGATGTAGAGCCGAATATTCCCTCCACGTAATGCGGATATATATATATATATATATATATATATATATATATATATATATATATATATATATATATATATATATATATATATATATATATATATATATATATATATATATATATATATATATATATATATATATATATATATATAATATATATATATATATATATATATATATATATATATATATATATATATATATATATATATATATATATATATATATATATATATATATATATATATATATATATATATATATATATATATATATATATATATATATATATATATATATATATATATATATATATATATATATATATATATATATATATATATGTTCGTAAAGTGAGGTATCATTTAGAATTAAATCCCATTCAGAGTAATGTTAATCCTCATTTTCGATCCTCCTTTTAAAAAACATCTCAACAAATTGATCGAAATCAACTTCAAAAGACTACAAAATCTCAGCAGACGAAAGTTCACTGTGACGTCACTCATTTTGTGACGTAAGTCATTCCATTACGTCAAGGCCTTGATGACGTACGTCAGTCATTTCATGACACCATTAAT
>SEYY01018223.1:0-22952 GCA_009176605.1 Armadillidium nasatum
ATTATATATATATATATATATATATATATATATATATGTGATCAGCTTGCTCTGTGGTTTGGAATTCCCAATAAATTCATACAAAATTCATCTATTTAGAAGATATTGAAAATGTAATGATTGAAAGTTACCTTAAAAATTTTGAAGGGAAAAAAAATGAGGAAAAAAAGAAACAGGCCAATTAAAATTAATAAAAATAATTTAAATTAATTTACATTTAAATTTTACAAAAATCTTCTTTCATTTTAATTCTAATAATAATTATATTTATTACATTACTTCACGACGAACTTTCATTCAATTATATCATATATTCCATTATTTCATTTTTGATCTTTATTCCATTCTTAATTTTATTTCATTTTTTTTAATACTTTTATTCTCAAGTTCTTCAAATTAAATCTTTATTCCATTCTTAAAATTCAAATGACAATTTAATTTTATTACTTCAAATTTTCGTTTCTTACTTTTCCTCCATTCTCTACATTCAATTTTTTATTCCATTATTTCAATTCAAATATTTCATTATTACATTCCTTAAAATTCTTACCTTTATTTCATTTCCTCATTTCAAATTCACTCTGCTGAATCTGTTGAAGCAACATTTTAACATCATTACGAGAGAAAGCCTCTCCCTTATTAACTTTTTGAACTTCTTTCTTTATTTCAAAAAGTTAAAATACGAAGATGCTGAGCAAAGCATTATTTATGAAAATATTTAGCTTTAATGAAAATATAAATCCTTCCTCAAGATAAATATGATACAGATAAACAGATAAGTAGATAGATAGATAAACGAAGATAGGTTTATAGATAGACAGGTTGATAAATATAAGAATATAGCGTAAAAAAAAATATATAGCGTAGAAAATACAGATATATGGTTACGTAGTTAATGATTTAAAAAATGACTAATGATAAATGCTGCATAGTTAATATGAAAAAAGATAAAACGACAAGGGAAGATACTGTGTGTGTGTGTGTGTGTGTGTGTGTGTGTGTGTGTGTGTGTGTGAAGAGAGAGAGAGAGAGAGAGAGAGAAATATATTCTATTTGGAAAGTGTTCACGAAAGTTAAGAGTAAAAGCTCACAGAAATTCTTTAGACGAAAACAGTGTGTAAATGTATGTATACGTGTGTATTTGTGTGTGCATATCTAAAAATAAACTGTTGTGGACAGTGGAGATTAAAAACTTCTCACAACAAATGTAAAAAGTATTTTTTAATAAAAATATTTATGTCTACAACCCAAAAGCAATTCCACAAAATATATAAATATAAAAAAAATACTATATATATAAATATACATAAATTTTTACATAAATGCAATGAATAAATTTTGCCTGAAATATTACTAAAAAACAAAGTTTTATTTTATTCTATTAAATATTCTATGATTTCATTTCGGATCTTTAATTCCATTCTTAATTTTATTTCATTTAGTTATTTAATATTTTTATTAAATTCTCTCATTTCAAATCTTTATTTTATTCTCTTAATTCTAATAAATTACTCCATTATTTCATTTTATCATTTAAAATGTTTAATTCACTTTTCTGTTTCTTACTTTATTTCATTCTCTAAACCTCAACCGTTTATTCTATAAATTTAATTCAAATAATTCTTTCATTTTTACATTCTTAAAATTCATACATTTATTTCATTAACTCATTTCAAATTCACATTCTCAAATCTTGTGAATTCAAATTTTAACGTCATTACAAGAAAAAGCATCTCTTATTAAGATTTCGAGCTCTATTCTTTATTTCCAAAAAGAAAATAGGAAGATGCTGAGCAAAGAATCATTAATATATTAATGACAATTTTTAGCGAAGTTCATTCCTTTAAAAACAAATCGCCATCCCAGAGTTTCACCGATTTCCTAGATAGATAAATAATAGATAAATGAATCAGTGGTTATTTACACACACAGATAGATAGATATAGATAGATAGATATAAATAGATAGATAGATAGATATGAATAGATATATAGATATATAGAGATATAGATATAAACTGACATAGATAGATATAAAGATTATATATATATATATATATATATATATATATATATATATATATATATATATATATATATATATATATATATATATATATATATATATATATATATATATATATATATATATATATAATAGATATATAAATAATAGAAATAGATATATATATATAGAATATATATATATATAGATAAATAGATAATATAGATATAGATAGATAGATAGATATAGATAGATAGATATAAAGATAGATAGATTAGATAGATATAGATATAGATAGATATAATGATAGATAGATAGATAGATAGATAGATAGATAGATAGGTGTAGATTTAAAAAAGATATTGAAAGAGGTAGTGAAATTTAATTGTATTTGGTAAATAAATACAGATAATTAGTTACATACACGATGATTTAAAAAAATTGACTAACGATGCATGTTATTTATAGAATGTGAAAAAGGGTAAAATAACAAAGAAGGAATGAAAGAGAGAGATAAGGAAAGGAATAGAGAGAGAGAAGGAAAATAATAGAGAGAAGGGTAAGAAAGAGATTCTATTTGAGTGTGAAAGCTGGAATTAAAAAGCTCATAGAAATTAAAAATGTAAATGCATGTGTGTGCGTGTGTTTGAGTGTTTGTGTGTGCGTGTGTTTGAGTGTTTGTGTGTGCGTGTGTTTGAGTGTTTGTGCGCGCGTGTATTTGAGTGTTTATGCATGCATTTGCCTTAAAGATTTCTATGAACTATTGCGATTAAAAAATAGAACAAATATGAAAAGAAACTTATAATAAAAATATTTGTCCCCAACTAAAAAATCAATTACACAAAATGAAACAAAGATTTATGCAAATTTTTATATATAAATATACACAAATTTTTACTTAAATAATACAATGAATAAATTCAGTTTCCGAAATTACTTAATAACAGTTTTATTTTATTCTATTACATATTAAATTATTTTATTTCGGATTTTAATTAATCTCATTCAGTTAATTTTTATTCCATTTTTGTTATTAATACTCTTATTCAATTCCTTTAATTCGAATAATTATTCCATTGTTTCATTCTTCAATGTTTAATTCCGTTCCTTACTTTTACACCATTCGATAAGCATAAATTTTTACCCCATTTTTTTCACTTTAGATTTTATTGCCTAATAATGCAGTTCTTAAAATTAATATCTTTATTTCATGTTCTCATTTTTAAATTCATTCTGCTGAATCTGGCGAAGCAACATTTTAACGTCATTACGAGAAAAAGCCTCTCCCTTATTAAGTTTCCGAGCTTCATTCTTTACTTCAAAAAGAATATAAGATACAGGGAAAAGCATTATTTATGACTATACTTAACCAAATTCATTCCCTTGAAAACAAATCGTTCTCACAGGATTTCACAGATTTCCTAAATTTCCCCCCCGATTTCTTACAATGAAAAAGACAAGAAAACTATAAATAACAACCCAGACCTTTCGCTCCCCCAAATTTTATTTAAAAATATATATAAATAATTGAAATTTCTGGAAATACATTTCAGGTTTATTACATTCATTAAGTCACAGCAGTTGGAGCCTCAAGTGTAAAGTATTTCCAATTATGTTCTTTTAGGATATCACCCACAACTAATTCGTTAAAAGAGATGCAAAAGGTAGAAATAAACCTCTCCCCTTCCTGTCGGTCTTCTCCTTCATTAAAAACTAAAAATAACACTGGTTTGCGTCATTTTTTTAAAACATATTTTGAATGATTCTATATCAGTTTTTCCCGCTGAATTCAAATATGCATCCCGATTTTTCACTTCACATCTATTTGTTTCCCTACAGCATATTTTAATGCATTTTTTTTTACTTTTTTTAATGCTGATTTTTGTTATAATGCTGCAATATACTTTTTTTCAGGGAATTTCTCACATAACTATATTTTATATTAAGATAATTGTCGTTATTTTTTACTTTTAAAATATTTTTCATGAATAAAAGTTGCAAAAATAACCCGAATAAATTTTGCTACGCGTGCTGCAAAGTTGTGTTTGTTACCTTGGCAATAATCAAGTATTACATTATTTGTAAAGGCCTTTTATCATACTTATTTTAATCTTAAGTTGGGCGATCAAGATAAAGACTTTGCTCCTCACAAATGTTGCCGAACATGTGTCGAATACCTAAGATAGATATAATGACAATAGATAATGACAATATGAAAATTCTTTTTGATGCCCTAAAATACAACGATCATCTCATTAGAGAAAGCAATTAAGTCTTTTTTTCCTGATTAGTAGTCCAATGTGTGGCATGACTTAACAAATCATAACTAAAAAGTTAAAATACTTTTAGATATAGCGTTTCATATTAAAATTAGCAATCACAGCTTAATTGCTGCACATTTTTTAGAGAGAGAATGATATTCTTTAAAATCTACATATTTTTTTTTTTAAATATATATTTTTTATTTTTATTTCTTTATAGTAAAAGGTTTAACCGCAATTGCTTATTCCTTGTGTTTTTTTCTATTCCAGTTTCACTTTGAAGAGTCAAAATCTTTGCATCAAGCTGTCAATATACGCAAAAAAGGACATAAGGAAAAGTAACAAAAAAAATTAGATAGCAAGAAAAGCTGACCTGATTGAGGAAAACTAATACTATTTTCGTGATTAGCGTGGTCGATTTCTGTAGAATTAGTTTAAGAACATCAGACATTAAAAAAAAAAATTCAAACACAGACCAGTGATAACAATGATAACAGTTATAAGCATCTGGCAACACGTAGCAAGTTTATTCTTGCAACGTCACAATTGTTAGAAACTCTTAAATAACGTACTACAAATTATACGCTAACTACAAATTATTATGTTGTTTACCGAATTTATTTTTATTTTTTTCTATATTCGTTGAAAACAGCAATTTTGAATCATCCAGAAAATTATTATTACTATTATTATATTTAGTTATTAATTATTTTTTATTATTATTAATAATTATTATTATAATTATAATCATTTATTATTATTATTATTATTATTATTATTATTATTATTATTATTATTATTATTATTATTAATTATAATAATAATAATAATAATAATAATAATAATAATAATTTATTATAATTATTATTATTATTACTATTATTATTATAGATAGTAAGTATAAATATATAGATGAAGGAGATATAGAAAAATAAATAAATACGTAGATAGATAGTATAGACTACAGGTAGATAGATTACTAAAAATATTTAATGGATAGACACGTAGAAAGATATAGATACATGGGGTTAATAAACAGATATATATTTTTTATAGATAGTTACATGGAAAAATATTTTTAAAAATTAATAATGATAAATGTTATCTAGATGTGAAAATAGATAGAGCGACAAGGAAGAGAGAGGGAGAATAAGAGAGAATGAAAGGAGAGAGAGAATGAGAGAGGGAGAGAGAGAGAGAGAGAGAGAGAGAGAGAGAGAGAGAGAGAGAGAGAGAGAGAGAGAGAGAGAGAGAGAGAGAGAGAGAGAGAGAGAGAGAGAGAGAGAGAGAGAGAGAGAGAGAGAGAGGAGAGAGAAAATGAGAGAGGGAGAAAGAATGAGAGGAGATAGATAATGGGAGAGAGAGAGAAAGAGACAGAGAGAATGGAATGAGAGAGAGAATGAGAGAGGGAGAGAGAATGAGAGAGAGAGAAGGAATGAGAGAGACAGAGGGAGAGAGAGAGAGAGAATGAGAGAGTGGGAGAGAGAAAGTGAGTGAGAGAGAGAGAGAGAGAGAGAGAGAGAGAGAGAGAGAGAGAGAGAGAGAGAGAGAGAGAGAGTTTCTAGTGAAAGAGATTTGCTAACAAAAGTTCTAATAAAGGTCCATTGAAATTCTTTGGACAAATACATTGAGTAATTGTATGTGTATGTATACAGGTATATTTGTATGTGTGCTTGTGAGTGCATTTGTCAAAAAGTTTCTTAAGGACTCTTGAGATTAAAAACTTCTCTCAACAAATGTGAAAAGGACTTTTTTAATAAGAATATTTCTGTCCACAACCCCCCCCAAAAAAAAAAAGCAATATCACCAAAACAAAAAATTAAGTTCATATACATAAAAAATAACCAGACCCTATATATAAAAAATACATATATATATATATATATATATATATATATATATATATATATATATATATATATATATATATATATATATATATATATATATATATATATATATATATATATATATATATATATATATATATATATATATATATATATATATATATACAGGGTGTATCATTAATATTGCGAAAAAATCCAGTATGATATTCCTTGCAGAAATGTAAGATACTTTTTGTCAATAAACCTTTAACCGAAAACGTCCCGTTTCCAAGAGACAAGGTGAGGAAACGTATGTTGGACATATCCGATATATTCCATTGTCCGTCCCGTGCCACATCACAACCTTCATTAATAAGCAAAAATAGTATACCGTGTGAAGGGTAACCTACCTGTTATTTACTAATTGCGTATCTCGCTTCATTTATACATAAACTAGTCCTTGTCGCGTCAAGTGCTGTGATCAAGTGGTTCTCATACTTTTAAAATGAATTACACAAATAGTGAAATGTGCGATATGCATTTTGTTTACGGTCGTGCGAACGGTAATTCATTAGCAGCCATGCGTCTCTATGAAGAAATGTACCCTAATCGTGTCATACCGCATCATACTATGTTTGCACGTCTCCATCAACGTCTTGGAGAAACAGGAAGTTTTAAAAAACTTACCAATGGAAACGGGCGCCCTCGCACAGTATTAACTCCAGATGTCGAAGAACAGGTTCTCCAAGAACTTGAGGACAGTCCTACAACAAGTACCAGAAAGATTGCTGCAACACTGCATGTAAGTCATTCGACAGTTTTCAGTGTATTGAAAAATCAACTTCTGTACCCTTATCACATTCCAACGTGTGCAGGCACTTTTACCAACTGATTTTCCTGCTAGAGTAGCTTTGTGTCGATGGATGCAACAGAAAATTGCACACAACCCTCACCACTTAGCAGAAGTATTCTTCACCGATGAGGCAAATTTTTCCAGAGACGCATAAACAATCACATATCGGCGGATGAGAACCCACATGCAATAGTTGAAAGCCGCCATCAACACCAGTTTTCATTGAATGTTTGGGTCGGAAAAGTTTTCGAATCTATCCTTAACAGGAAGATTTGGAAACATCTCAATTCTTCTAATCTTATCTCTGATCGCCAGTATGGCTTTCGTAAGAAACGCTCTACGGGTGATCTTCTTTCCCTTCTCTCTGACTCTTGGTCCTCCGCTCTTCGGCATTTCGGTGAATCTTTTGCTGTCGGCCTGGACATATCGAAAGCCTTCGATAGAGTCTGGCACAAAGCTTTGATTTCTAAACTTCCATCTTTCGGTATCTATCCTTCTCTCTGTGATCTTCTCGCTAATTTTCTTTCTGGTCGTTCTATAGCAGCTGTTGTAGACGGCCACCGTTCATCCTTTAAATCTATTAACAGTGGTGTTCCTCAGGGTTCTATCCTATCACCTACACTTTTTCTACATTTCATTAATGACCTTCTCTCTATCACCTCATCTCCTATCCACTCCTGTGCTGATGACTCCACCCTTCATTATTCATTCCAGTTTGAAAAACGTCCCACCAAACAGCAGTTGATAGATTCGAGAAGGGTAGCCTTGGAGCAACTAACCTCTGATCTTTCTCGTATTTCAAATTGGGGCAGAGAAAACATGGTTGTTTTCAATGCCTCAAAAACTCAATTCCTTCATCTCTCCACTCGACACAATCTTCCACACAACTATGATATCTTCTTCGAAAACACACAACTCAAGCCTTCATCTGTTCTTAATATTCTTGGTGTTTCTTTTTCTCGTGATCTTTCTTGGAAAGATCACATTACTTCTCTTTCTAAACAAGCTTCTAAGAGGTTCGGTGTTCTGAGGCGCCTTCAGAATTACTACACGCAACCCCAGTTGCTTGCTCTGTATAGGGGTGTTGTTCGCCACTGTATGGAGTATGCTTCGCACATCTGGGGTGGTTCCACACATACAGCTCTCCTAGAGAAGGTGGAGTCAAGGGCATTTCGTCTCATCAACTCTCCTGCTCTTACTAACTCTCTTCAATCTCTTTCTGCCCGTCAAATTGTTGCGTCACTCTATCTTTACTATCGCTATTACAACGGACACTGCTCTTCTGAACTCTCACGTCGCATACTCTCCTCCATTGAGAAGAGCTCGTGCGACACGCCTTTCTACACAGTTCTCATCCTTTCTCTGTCCAACTCTCCGACCCCAGACTTAACCGCTATGCTCAGTCTTACATATACTCTACTGGTAAAGTCTGGAACACACTCCCTTCATCTGTTTTCCCAGCTTCCTTTGACTTGCATACTTTCAAACGCCGTGTATCTGGACACGTCGGCCACCATCGACCATGTTAATAGATCTTTCCCAACTCCGGTGGAATTTGGTAGGCCTCCGGCCTTTGCCCACCGGAGGAAACATAAATATATATATATATATATATATATATATATATATATATATATATATATATATATATATATATATATATATATATATATATATATATATATATATATATATATATATATATATATATATATATATATATATATATATATATATATCCTTTAATTTTAGAGAAGAGGGAAAATAAAACGCGAATCAAATAAAAACATATTGATTTAAAAAGTACTTTTACATCAATATTGTTTTAATTATATTTTACAAAATGTATTTTCTCCTATTTCTTTAATTTTCATAAACTATTTTAAAATCATTCATTTTTATACAAAAAAAATCATTATTCATATTTCACTTTTTGAAAAACATTCACTACTCTTTTTTTTATATTAGCCTCCACTATAACTTTAATAATTAAAGAAAACTACTATTTGGGTTTATAACTTCACTATATATCACTTCCCCGCAGAGACACGGCGTGAAAATCCTTTTGGAAGAGCACTCTTCGAAGGCGGTTTCTCAAGGATGGTTGTTAGTGGTTCTAAAAGCATGATATTTAACTAGTCTGCGAGTGCGAGAAAGAGGGGGATAGAATTGGCCTCGTTGTCCCCGTGTTATGGTGCGGTCGGGTGGGGTCCGTTGGGAGTTTAGCATAATAATATTTCATGAGACTTCTAGACGTGATCTTATTTTTGTACCGTCATGGCGTAGGGGATAACACTCTTGCTTACGATCCAAGAGATCAGGGTTCGAATCCCGGTGGGCATAGCAGACTTTAAGAGTTGCAATATATATATATATATATATATATATATATATATATATATATATATATATATATATATATATATATATATATATATATATATATATATATATATATATATATATATATATATATAATATATATGTGTGTGTGTGTGTGTGTGAGTGAGGCTTGAATGCAAAGAAGTTAATCTTACTTAATAGCATACTTGCATAGCATTTATTTAATCACGTAAATTGAGCGTAAGCTAAAATGATAAATTTTGCCGTCTGAAAATTTAATGAAAAAAACACAGCAAAATTGCTTTTATCCCCTTACCCCTCTCCCTCTCTCTTTCCCCTCTCCTTCTATCATTTTCTCTCCCTTTACTCCCTCCTTCTCCCTTTGCTATTTCATCCTTCTTCCATCTTTTCATTCCTCTTTTACAAAATTTTCTCTTCTCTCTCTCTCTCTCTCTCTCTCTCTCTCTCTCTCTCTCTCTCTCTCTCTCTCTCTCTCTCTCTCTCTCTCTCTCTCTCTCTCTCTCTCTCTCTCTCTCTCTCTCTCTCTCTCTCTCTCTCTCTCTCTCTCTCTCTCTCTCTCTCTCTCTCTCTCTCTCTCTCTCTCTCTCTCTCTCTCTCTCTCTCTCTCTCTCTCTCTCTCTCTCCGATTTCTATTCCGCTTTAAAAATTATGTTAGAAAGGTAAATATTTATTTCAATAATCTAAAATTAACTTTAAAATTGCACATGAAATGGAACAATAATAATGATAATAATAATAATAATAATAATAATAATAATAATAATAATAATAATAATAATAATAATAACAAATAATGAATCATTATTCTTAGTTACTATTATTATTAGCAGTAGTAGTGGTAGTAGTAACAAACAAAAAGTAGCTTTAAAATTATTTTTATTAGAGGTAATACATTTTTATAAATTATTAAATTATTATTATTATTATTATTATTATTATTATTAATTATTATTATTATTATTTGTGATAGTAGTAGTAGTATTATACAAAAAGGAGCTTTAAAATCATTTTATTTAATCATTTAGTAGTCGAGATAGATATAATAATTATTATTATTATTATTATTATTATTATTATTATTATTATTATTATTATTATTATTATTATTATTATTATTCATTATCATTATCATTAATTATTATTATTATTATTATTATCATTATTATTATTATTATTATTATTTATTATTGTTTATTATTTATTATTAGAGCTAACTTTTATGCTGTTATTACTTTAATAACTATCGTAATTGATTTTATAATATTTACTTTGATATTAATACTATTAATTAATAATAGTATTACGTTCGGTGTTCAAAAGGACACAAAACACGTGTGGCAATTAACAGACCCTTTTCATCTATGAGAAAAACAAATTTTTTTTTTTGGTATTTAATTTAGTTATAAATAATTTTAAAATATATTAAAAAATAAATTATTTTTTATTACATAAAAATATTTGTAGAATATTCCTTTTAAGTTTTTATTTGCAATATTTTTTTTATCTTTATAATAAATGAAATTATTATATATATATATATATATATATATATATATATATATATATATATATATATATATATATATATATATATATATATATATATATATATATATATATATATATATATATATATATATATATACCTCTGATGGTAAAAGAAAAGGGGCCTATATATATTGAGGAAAATCAATAAAATAATCCAATTAAAGGCCGACGTACTCCGATGTAGAGAGTTTAAAAAGTGTGTAAATTAAAGGAAGAAAGGAAAATAGAAGAAGGAAGTGTTCTAAACTTTACCAGTAGTGTACATATAAGAATGAGCATTGCAGTTAAATTATGGGTCAGAGATTGCAGTTAAGGTATGGTTCAGAGGTAAGATCAACGCCCGTTGTAATATCGATGGTACGAGTATAAGGAAAGTGATACAACAGTTTGACGACCAAAAATATTTAGAGAAATTCAGTAAGCATATGAGAATTGTTAAGGCGAAAAGACTTAGACATCACCTTATCATAGATATCAGTATGTGTGACGCAACCCCAGATATATAAAGTAGAACGATGCTCCTATTGAAAATAAGCAAATGGGGTTGTAAAAACTTCTGAAGATTTCACAAAACACCCTTCTTAGATGCTTGTTCAACTAGACATATAATGTGAACTTTCCAAGGAAGAACGCGAGAAGAGAAAATACCAAGGATATAAGGGACATGGGAAAGTTTGTTTAAAGAATTAATCGTCTGAGTGGAGGTATCGATTTTTATTTATGGCAGCTAGAGTACGAGAAAGACTAGTTTAGATACTCCAATCCCAACCTCCTAGCATTAATTACTGGTTGAAAAGGTTTATTTTCACTTTCAAAAGAGTCGAAGTGACAGACAAGAGTTCGTTAATGAAAAGTAGAAAAATTGAGGATGGGACAGGACCCCGAGGATGGAAGGTGTCCGTCTACAACACCGTTAGAGAACGGCCAGTAAGAAAATCAGAAAGAAGTTTACAAAGAAATGGATGGGTTAAAAAAGACACAAGTTTAATGTCGAAAGGTTTTGAAATGTCAATCACCACAGCAAAAGATTAAGTGAAATGCCAAAGAGCAATGGGTCAAAAGCCAGATATAAGGAAAAAGATCCATACTGATAAGATTAGAAGATGTAAAAAGTTTCAAAATCTTCCCCTTAAGGATAGATTCGAAGACTTTGAAAAGAACAGAGGTTAGAATAATAGGACATTATAGAAGGCTGAGAGGGAACTTCTTTCGTATGCACAATAAGCGCACTCTTCAAGCAGGAGAAAGGTGAAGTTGACAGGCAAAAGACGAAACAGTTTACCGAGGAAGGCTTCAAACTCTGGTTTGGGAACCACAGAAGGGATATATATATATATATATATATATATATATATATATATATATATATATATATATATATATATATATATATATATATATATATATATATATATATATATATAATTTTACCCTATTACATTGTAAATTTTGTCAAAAACCATCTTGGCAAAGATGTTTAAAATCGACTAGTTTAAGGTAGAACTAGATAAAAAGGCTGTTTTTTAAACATTAGTGCTTAAGAAAATATCTGAATATTACTTCAAATAATAATAATAATAATAAAAAAACATTTTTAACAAGAAGTTTAGTTTTTAGTCAAAACAATTAGGACCCAAGATTAATTTAGTGTTATTTTAAGCTATAGCATGTTTATTTAATTGTCAAATAACACAAATATTTAAATAATGATTTGTTCAAAATTACACTGTTAAACACTTTTTAAAATATATTTATTTAAACGACATAAAATGGAAGCTACTTCCTATAAATATACAGAGTTTCTATAGAAATTATGAGAAGCGACATCTTGCGGTTATAACTAGAACCACAGTTTACAAATGTGACGTCATCCACAAGCGTTGAATTTAGGGAAGGGTTTTTTTTTCACAATATAAAAGGCTTAAATGCTATAACTTATTATTACAGTTAACTTTGATATAGAGTACATATCAAAGTTATCAAAGTTATCTACTTTCTCAACTTCCTCTCATCTTTAACCTGAAGGGTTCCACACACAGTGTACTGGGATATGTCCGCCTTGAATTTGATTCTGACTATAGTGTTTCCATAATTCAAGCTAAATTTGGAATGCCTCTGGCCTTTTTTCCCAGATTAAATTCTATCTATCTATCTATCTATCTATCTATCTATCTATCTATCTATCTATCTATCTATCTATCTATCTATATCTATATATATATATATATATATATATATATATATATATATATATATATATATATATATATATATATATATATATATATATATATATATATATATATATATATATATATATAGAGGTGACCGGATATCCGCATCCGCATATATATATATTTTTCCATATAATTGGATATCCGCAACCGCATGCATATATAAAAAATTATATCCGGTCCACCTCTATATATATATATATATATATATATATATATATATATATATATATATATATATATATATATATATATATATATATATAAAGTTGTGTTAACAAATTTATTAAGTCTAAGGGAGTTTCAAGGATGACTGAAATTAATGAAGGAGATGAACGACAGATTTGAAAACCTGGAAAATGATATGCTTATACAATTGCAACCTTTTTAGATCCTAGGTACAAAACAAAATTTTTTAAACCTTTTTCTCAGAATGTTAAAATCAAATTAGGATGCTTATGCGATGAGATGATAGAAACAGCTATAACGCATTTCAAGAAAAAGCAAAAGCTCTCAGATACAAAAGAAACAAAATAAGTGTTAGCTTAAGCATTGTTAAATCAATGAAAGATCTTCTAGCTTCCAGCAGCGATGAAGAATCACAGTCAGAAGTGTCAAAGGATACAATATCGATTATTGAAAATTATCTGAAACTCCCACGTTTGGAGGCAGATAAAGACCAACTGGTTTGGTGGAGAGATAATTGCAAAAGTTTACCTTTTCTTGCTGAGCGGCCTTATTTAGCATGTCCTTCAACTAGTGTTGCTAGTGAGCCTTCAGTGGAGCAGGCCTCATTTACGACGAAAGGCGAGCCAAACTTTCACCTGAAAGAGCCAAAAGCTTTTATTTCTAAAAAATAACTTACCAATTATTAGCTTCAAATGGAATATGTGAAACTGTGAAGTGTGAAGGTAATACTGAATCACTGGCTATATTATATATATAATATATATATATATATATATATATATATATATATAAATATATATTATTATATATATATATATATATATATATATATATATATATATAACCTTTTTCCAAATGGGTGGAGGTTGGGGAAGAGGTTGGTGGGGTGTTCAAGAGTTTGGTCCCCGTCCACACCCTGGTAACATAGATTCTGATATTATATTTAAAATTCCAAGAATCTATGGCAAAAACTCTTAAAAAATTAAACTATCCGTCCGCATCCGTATTAAAAAATTACTATCCGGTCCAAAATATATATATATATATATATATATATATATATATATATATATATATATATATATATATATATATATATATATATATATATATATATATATATATATATATATATATATACCTCAACTGCATTATTATCCCAAAGTCTTTACCTTAATGCAAGTTGTATGATAATACGCGGTTTGTATTCTATACAATTGTCAGTATAAGTATACACTCTTTGTTCATTTGTCGGCCTCCCCCCTCCTCCTCCCCCGGTGATGCATGTGTTTGAAATTGCACGCTTGCGATTCGCTCGAGGAAGACTAATCGTCAGTATTAATCTCAAAATAGTAATTAAAGTCGAATGTTTTACTGGCTAATTGATATCACCGCCGAAACAAAAGGATTCTCGTCGGAGCTGCGAAGGGAGGTAAAAAAGAAATAAACGTTCGGGCAAAAGGCACGGCGAACGATATAGGATGACACGGATGAAACGAAAATGAAATAAAAAAAAAAAGAAGAAAAAAAGGGTTGAGTTGGAAATAATGAAATACACAGAATGGCATAATGAGACAATAGGAATGGAGTATAGAGATCAAAGGACAAAACAGAAATAATAATAATAATAATAATAATAATAATAATAATAATAATAATAATAATAATAATAATAATAATAATAATAATAATAATAATAATAATAATAATAATAATAATAATAATAATAATAATAATAATTATAATAACTTGAAAATAGAGGAATATAAATAAAATGATTAATGAGCAAGAAGAAAAATATAAGCTATTTGACGATAAATGAATAGGAAATGAGAAACAGCAAATGGAAACAGGAAATCGAAATAGGAAACAGAAAATAGGAAATAGAAAACGGAAAATAGGAAATGGAAAAAGGGGTAAATAAATGAAATCTAAAAAAATTAACTTAAAAAATGATGTTTCAAAGAAAAGATAAAATTAAGGAAAAATAAGATATAAACAAAAACTCTCCCGAAGAAGAACAAAATAAAAGAACAAATATGAGAAATCTCCTAAAATATCAGAATAAACAGGAGAAATCTCCTAAAATATCAGAACAAAACGGGATAAATTTAATAAAATATCTGAACAAAACAGGATAAATCTAAAATAAAAGAACAAATCAGGAAAAGTCAACTAAATTATCATAACAAAACAGGATAAATCTCCTAAAATATCAAAATGGGAGAAATTTCCTAAACTGTCAGTACAAAACAGGAGAAATCTCCTAAAATAACAATCTGAATCTAAAATATCAGAAAAAACAAGAGAAAATTATGCTAAAGTGCAACATTTAAATGTAAAAAATAGAAGAAAGCAGAAAAAATAGTTTATTTAGGAGAACAAATCAGGAAAAAAAAAAAAAAAAAAAAAAAAAAAAAAAAAAAGAATATCCTAAGTAGAAGGAGAAATCCGGAGAAATCTCAAATAGAAAAATTAAAGAGAAAGCTAATAAATGAAAGAGAACAATACAAGAATAATCTCCTAAAATATCAGAACAAATAGAAAAAGCCTCCTGAAATATCAGATCAAAGAAAAGCCTACTGAAATATCAAAACAAACAAAAGAAACCTGAAATATCAGAGCAAATAAGAGAAGCCTTCTGAAATATCAGAACAAATCTTTTAAAATTTCAGATCAAAACAGGAAAATATACTAAGCAGAATACATAAGGAGAAATCCTCTAAAAGAAAATATTTAGAAAAATATCCTAAGTTAAAGAAAAAAAGTAGGGGAAATCTTTTTAATATCAAAATAAGTAAAGGTAAAACGTCACTAAGTTTCAGAACGAATCAGAAAAAAAATTCATTTTTAAAAATTTTTCCCAAAATATTTTTCTTGTAACTTTTTTTTTAGAAATACATATAAAAATTTGTTTGAAGACAAATTAAAGACAAGGTCTTTATGCAGTCTGCAAATTTTTGGGGGCTCAAATCCGTCAAATGACAAAAAAGTTACAACAGAAACAAAGAAGGATTGTGGAGAAATTCTTAACTTTTCATAACCCCTCCTTTTTCTGGATTCAACTTTTTTTTTTTTTTTTTGACAGATCTTGTCCAAGCTTTTAGAACACTGCACAGAATGATAATGTCCAAAAATATCTGAGAGGATTTTTGAAATGTATCCCTAGAAAAGAGTTATAGCGAAAATATTTTTTTTTAAAAATCAGTCAGAACTTTTTCCTAGGAAAACATATCAACAAATCTGCCAATATTTGTTAAAATTAGGTTTTCTTACAGTGTTCCTGAAAATTTGTGCTAGATCGGTCAAACGACAAAAAAAGTTATTTAAAAAAAGGAAGGTCTGTGATCTCGAAAACTATTAGGCATCTCGTCCAATTATAAGCTTTCCAAAGTTGTAAGTGTTGGAACAGAAGTATGGAAATAAATATTTATATAATGTCCTTCAGCCAATCAAGTTCAATTAAGCCCCTCTCAATGTTTCTCTTTTTATTCAAAAGGCTTTTATGATGATCTCCAATTTAAATAAATATTTATTTCCAGCTTAATAGGAACGAACTTCTGTTCACGACTGTACCTTTAAAATTAATATTTTCTCAAAAAGGGATTCGGGCTTTTTCTGACCTTTTTCATATTTTTTGGGATAAAATATTTAATTTGTTAGGTAACAACATACTACTTTGGGACGGTTTATACTTGGAAAGATAAGAGAATTTAGAAGGAAATAAGAAAAATAATGGGAAATAAAGGAAATATAGGAAAGTATATGGAGTAATGGAAAGTAGAAACGTAAGAAATATTAAAGGAAGAGGAGTAAATAAATAGGAGATAAAAGAACACAATAGTATGAAAAAAAATAAAAGAGGAAATAAGAGGAAAAATAATTAGAGGATAATAATGAAAAATATAAGAAAAAAGAAGGAAATATAAGCAAATACGTAGAAACGTTATTGGGAAGGAAAATAGGGAGAAAACGGTAGTGTGAATTCAAATTCAAAATTCTTTATTATATGTAGTAGGTACTATGCTACTAACTATACTAATACTAATTGTAATAACAATAATAATACAATAATAACAATAATAGTAATAGTAATGAAGTGACTGTACAGATCTCTGAAATGGGACTTCTAAGGGGATACACAGTGGTTTCCATTGAGCCCCAAGGTTTAATAGTTTAAATAAGTTAGTTAATTTTATTATTTAAAGTAAATACTAATATGGTGCATATAACAAAATGAGGAATAAAGATCATGCTAATTAAAATACAATTATCTTATAAAATTAATAATAGTTAAAATAGTAATAACATTATTAATTTTAATATCAATAATAGTAAGATCAATAATATATGGAATAATGATGGGAGAAAGAAAATATTCGCAAGTACGATAATGATCGAAGTATTATAATAATAATCATTATAATTGTGGTAAGGAAGTACTACTACTATTGTCAACTATAATAATAATAACGATGATAATAATAATAAAATTTGCATTAGCAACGGCAATAAGGCATTTATACTGATTCCAAAGCTAACTTACATTTGAAAGTAATAATTTGAAAGTATTAATAGAAATATCAAAATTAAATGTAAAGACAAAATTAAACATAACATAATAATGATAAAAATTACAATAACAGTAAAAGTAATAATTATAGCAATAATGATAATAGTAATAAAATAATAATAGATGAATATTAGTAGTAATAATCAATAAAAGGTGTTGCCCAATATCATTTACAGTAGTGTAAGTAATGATTACGAGTAACTACGACATTATAGTAACACAGGAATAATAACAATATTGATAATACAATAATATCAGTAAAATCCAGTAATAATAACTTTTATATGAGTAACGAAACATTAATAAAAAAAAGAAAACGAGTAAAACATTATTAACGAGGAAATTAGAGAGAAACAATATAAAGAAGGAAACTAGGAAAAAAAAATTTAAGGAAAAAAATAGAGATGTGATAATAGGAAAGAAAATTACTGTATTTAGAAGGAAAGTAATGTGAAAAAGTATGAAGAAGAAAATGGATAAGCAATATAAAGAAGGAAAAAAGGGAGCAAAATTTTCAAGAAAGAAATAGTGTAAAAGAGAATTAGGAACGATAAGTATGAAACAGCATTAATTAAGAAGAAAAAAAAAAGGTAAGAAGCGTATCAAGAAATAAAGGGAGAATAATATAAGATAACGAAAATAGGAAAAATTATACCAAGAATGTAAGTAGAGAGAAAAATCAAACACTGGAAAAATAAAGTAAAAGGTCCAGTAAAAAATAATTTTTAAAAAAAGGTCCAGTAAAAAATAATTTTTAAAAAAAGGTCCAATAAAAAATAATTTTTTAAAAAAGGTCAAATAAAAATAATTTAAAATAACCTACTGTAATTGTAAAATCAAATGAATAAATGAAACCAAAAAAAAAAAGTAAAGAAAAATACTCAACTTGAAAAGGAAATAAAAAATAAAATAAATATTTCAGGTAAATGTAAAATAATATTGAATCAAAATAACATAAAAAGGAAATGACGTAATACAACTCGAGGATATAAGATTAATCAAAACCAAATTGGCAAAAGTTAAGCCAAAGTAATATGAAATGAAACCAAAGTCAACGTATTCTTTTTTTTAGGGAGTTGACGAGAGGAGGGGAAGAGAGAAACGAGTTGGGGGAAATGCAAAAGGAGAATAAGGAGGAGGAGGAGGAGGAGAGAAAAAAAAGAATGGAGGATAAATAGAGTAAGAGAGAGGAGGCAGCAAGGATAGAAAATGGTAAGAAGGAGAGGGAAAAAAGGATAGAAAAAAGGAGGAAGGGGAAAGGAAAAGAAAAAATGGAGGAAGAAAGGATAGAAAATGGTAAGAAGGAGAGGGAAAAAAGGATAGAAAAAGGAGGAAGGGGAAAGGAAAAGAAAAAATGGAGGAAGAAAGGGGAGAAGGGAAAGAAAGAGGGAGGAAGAAAAAATAAATAGGAGAGAAAAAGGAGGGAGAAGTCAAAAACAAGAGGGGAAAGGAAAGAATAATGGGAATTAATTTTTAATAATAATAATAATAATAATAATAATAATAATAATAATAATAATAATAATAATAATAATAATAATAATAATAATAATAATAATAATAATAATACAAAAATAAAAATAAGGATAAACAAAATAAAATAAATTATAATATCATAACAATAATATTGAATAATAATAAAAATAATAAAAAAATTTTTTTTTCCTTTTTCTTTTTACTGTTCACCACCACTCACGGGCAAAGCCCTTTTCAAGGAGGGGGCGTATACAACAGAGAAAAGAAGAAGAAGACCCACCCAGAACCCGAACCTAACGCACATATCTCAGGTGGGTGCAGAAAGCCTTGAAGATAGGAAGATTAAATGCAGGAGGAAAAATAGATGACGGTAAAGTTAAACAGAACGGAGATCGCTGAAAAGGAGGCACCATAACGGGCAAGCCTGGGGATTCCAGCATCCACACAAAATTCGTGCGAAAACAAGGCACCTCTTGTGCAACGAGAGCGACACAATGGAGGTGGAATGCGAGAGGCCAATTCCCTTGAGCACCTGCCATTGTAGTACCTATAGAAAAAGAGATAAAGCACCAACGTCACATCGCAGATATAAAGGGTCAAGAGAGTTTGAAGTAGGGTAAAATTTATTAATCTTTTAGCCTTGGACTCAACCATATCCAAGAGAGTGGAGAAAACGGAGCCCCTCCCCCAAATGTGAGAACAGTACTCCATATAAAGGCGAATAAGACCCTTATATAATTGAAGTCACTGCTCAGAAGGAAAAAAATTCTCGCAACCTGAATAGTACTCCTAACTTCTTAGAGGCGCTTAGCAACCATTCCAAGACAATTTATTATTGATGTTTAGACCCAGAATGTTAATGTCATTTAAAAGTGAGACGAGAGAGTCATCGAAGAAGATAAGAGAGTTGGGAGGTGTTTTTGAGGGGGAGATGTGAAGTTGTTTTTGAAGAGTTGAATTTCACAAGTTTGTCATTACCCCATCGGAAAATCTCATCCAGATCGACAAGAATTGAATCGCAAAGTTGAAGACGAGAAGCAACTCTATAGAAGCAAAAAGGGAGCAAATATGAAAGGAGTAGAGAATGGAGAATTGAGTCATCAGCATAAGAGCATAAGAGTGAACAGAGTTAGAAGTGGAGTTGAGAAGATCGTTAGTGAAAAGTAAGAAAAAAGTTGGGGATGAAACAGAACCCTGGGGAAAACCACAATTGACAGGAAAGGAGGAAGAGGTTGCTCCATCTACAAGTGCCGAAATAGAATGACCTGAGAGAAAACTAGACAAGAGTAAGCAAAGAGAAGGAGGAAACAAAAAGGAATTGAGCTTAGAAAGTAGCAACGCATGCCATATCCAGTCAAAAGTCTTGGATATGTTAAGCGCCACCACACAGGACTCCCCGAAGTCCCTAAGGGCGAAAGACCATAAATCAGTGAGAGAGGAAACTATGCCACCAGTTGACCTCGAGCGTCGAAAGCCATACTGATGATGGAAATGATAGTAGAAGAGATTAAGTGGTTTATATATAATCAAAGATAAACTTTAACTGAAAGTAAAAGAAGGTGACAAACTTCTTTTCTTTATAATTTCTCATTCTAGAAAAAAAATTCCTAATTTAACTGATCTATTTTTACGGGTTTATTATTTATTAACTAGTGTACAGTACCGGCGTAATTAAAATATTCAAATACGCTTCAATTTTTAATTGTTTTACTACTACTACTACTACTACTACTACTACTACTAATAATAATAATAATAATAATAATAATAATAATAATAATAATAATAATAATAATAATAATAATAATAATAATAATATTGAAAAGAAAAAGATTGAAATAAAATTCAGCTATACAAAAATACAGTAAACTATAATTTTATTGAACTTCACACCACCCACTTCTTTTAAACTTTTTCAACTTGACAAATCATGTAAACTGTACTTACAGTTTACTTCACTTCCTAAACTTTGACAGTGTAAACTGCGGCTACTTTTTTTGCCTCATTTTATTTTGCTTAAACCTTTGCTCTATTTTACCCTAAAATTAATATCTTATAAAATAATTGAAATAAATTATCTTATAAAATAATTAAGTAAATCGTTTTAAAAATGTAAATGGTTTTAAAAATGTAAATGGTTTTGTTAAATAGGTAAATGGTTTAATTATGTAAATCGTGACCATTTTCTTTAACATACTTTGTCATCATGTAAAAAAAGGGGGGGGACCCTCTTGTCGTCTAATTTCATATGGCTTTATTATTATAAATGGCGATTCTCTTTTTGTCAAATCATATATTGTGGAACTGTTTCGTATCACTTTTTTTGATTAAAAAAAAAAACGTAAACTATGTTTTTCCCACCGACTTAAATAGTGTTAACTGTGACTCCATTTTGTCCTACATTTTTTTTAACATAATAGTGTAAACTATGATTCAGAATTCTCTATTTTCCTATATATATATATATATATATATATATATATATATATATATATATATATATATATATATATATATATATATATATATATATATATATATATATATATATATATATATATATATATTATATATATATATATATATATATATATATATATATATTATGAAAAGCAATTTTAGAATAGAAGAAAATTTGGTTGTAATCAAAATGAAAATTGTAATCTTATCTTGATTGTAATACGTGATGTTTTTTTTCTCTCTTTCTCCATCCACTTTACAGAAGAGAGAGAGAGAGAGAGAGAGAGAGAGAGAGAGAGAGAGAGAGAGAGAGAGAGAGAGAGAGAGAGAGAGAGAGAGAGAGAGAGAGAGAGAGAGACTAAAGAAGATAAAGGAGGGAGATAGTGAAGAGATAGAAGGGAGGAAGATAGGGAAGAGAGACAAAGGAGGGAGATAGGGAAGAGATATAAAAGAGAGGGATATTTGAAAGGGAGATACGTAAGGTTTTGAATTGGGTGGGATTTCTTTTATTTTTTAATTTTGCCCCCTCCTTGAAAAGGGATCTGCCCGTGAGTGAAAAAAAAAGAGGATTGGAGAGGATATCAATATAGGGAGATGGGGATGTAGGGAGGTAGGGAGGTAGGGATGTATAGAGGTAGGGAGGTAGGGATGTAGGGAGGTAGGGATGTATGGAGGTAGGGATGTAGGGAGGTAGGGATGTAGGGAGGTAGGGATGTAGGGAGGTAGGGATGTATAGAGGTAGGGATGTAGAGAGGTAAGGAATAGAAAAGTTGAATGATGAAAGGGACATAGAAAGAAAAGCAAGAACGAAATAAGAGAGAGAGAGAGAGAGAGAGAGAGAGAGAGAGAGAGAGAGAGAGAGAGAAGTGAAAAGTGAAAATTTTATTCTAGAGCTAAATAAAAGTGTTTATGCCTCAAAAATTTTTTTATAAGGCATCTTAATTCGGTTCCAGCTCCGACTCCATTTCCGACCCCGGCTCCTGCATAGTATCCACACACACACACACACACACACACACACACACACACACACACACACACACACACACATATATACACGCACATATATACACATACATATACACACATATATTTACAAACAAACATTCACACACTCCTCAGTTTACTACAAAAAATTCTGAAACTTTATCTATAAAATAA